>NQII01004389.1:8643-37538 GCA_002778355.1 Clitarchus hookeri
TTCAGTATATTGATGAGAGCACGTGACAGCGGCACGGTGAACACGAACAATACCAATATGGTGTCGCGTCATAGTTGTGCTGCAACACGAACTAACAGCGCTAGTAGTATCGCAAGCAGATTCCAAGAGTTTACAATGTAACATTTGCCTTTACAAAGAGTTTCCTCTACTGTAATTTAACTTACGGTAAACAAATTCTGTTACCGAATCATAACCGTGGTAGCAAGAAATTGCAAACACGTGGACATAGTTTGCATTACGTTAGCAAATAGCACCGCAACAGCACGCACCAAACCTCAGTGTTTGCAGAATCTACTACCAATTCATCTAGGAAGATGCACTTATTTAAACTTATAGCTTCACCCAATACGCAAACAATGATGATCACTGAAAGTAAAACTGCAACACCAAGGAAATAAATTAACTTCCTGACAAAGCATTGCATTTATATTGCAAAGAACTTCCGAGATATTTTCTGACAACCAAAATGTTCTCTACTAAAATGTTTACTGGTAGCTATTCGACTTCGAAACTATTTGCACATTATTGGAAAATTTCACTATTTTATTCAAAAATGTTTGAACATCAAAATCCACTATTCACACACTCCTACAAGAAACCAAAGAATTAATTGTTCTCTCCCTAGTTTTAATTTATGATCACCATCTTCGTCCATTGATATTGTTTAAGATTTTTATTTGGTGTGTAATATGGCAGAAACAAATCCGTACACATTGGTTTTCTACCTGCAAACATAAAAACTTTGTCATAATCTTGATACACTGCATACAATTCCCTTTTGTAATCTTTTCCTGCTTATTACATTTAATTTTCCTCGTCCCTTGAAAAATGTCATTTTAGGGTTTTACTGTAATTTAAATGTGCTGTTAACAAAAACTAACCTCGACCTGTTATGTAGAATATTTTGCTTGAATCTTGTCTGGAATACTCCAAGTGGAGAGATTTGGGCGGTTCTTAACATTGGCATTTAGAGAACACACCATAAGGGTGAGGCTAGATGAGTATGGAGCAGCGCCGAAATGCAACGGCAATGGAAATGGGAGATCTCCCGCCGGGAATTAAATCCAGTTTGACTTGGTGGAAGACAAGTGCTCTAGCCACTGCATCACCGTGGCCTCTTGAATACACGGATCCTCAAATCCCATGGATTCAATGAATCTTGGATTCAACCATCCCATCACTGCAGAAAACCCTCTTATAAGTTGCCTGTTACAGAGTCTAAATTTTCCAGTCCACTGGTTTTTTTTTTTTTTTCCCCCCCCACAAAAACTATACCCTATGCCTTTCAGTTCAAGTAATTTATACATATAAAATAGAAGGAAAAGTGTATAATAAATGGATATAAAAAAATTTCTTCCAAGAATTGCATGGAAATATATTAAATGGTCCTTACATAGTACTGCATTCAAGTTACACTTTCACACTCGTATGAACACACTTTAATGAGCCAAGTTTGGCAAAGAAGACAGTTTTATTAACAATATACACTCCTCTAAAAATATATATTCCTACGAGTCTTAGCAACATTATGATTTTCAAGTAGGACAGTTCATCCCAACACTTTCTGACTATGCACACATTACTTACAAATTATATAGTAATTACAATACAACAGTTCCCAATTTCAAATCTTCTTTTCATAAAACACAGAGATTCAATAAATATGTGAAAATATATGAATAACGCAGGATGAAATATTACAAAACATATTTCTTAAATATGTAGTAATAAATGGCTTCAAATGTAACCAATATATGATAATCTCCATGTCTTCTCTAAAGAAATTTTAGATTTTCGACACCATAAACTATATTATTACAGTAATATTTAATATTATAAAATACAATTTTGTATCACTTGATTTCACAACAAATGTTTCTTAAAGAGTGCAAACAAACTAGGCTTCACCATTTAAAACATCTACATGCATATACAACATATACCCAATAATGATATGGTATAGAAACTTTTGGTGGTGTTTCCACAGCTACAATTTATACAGTTCAACAACCATGAAACATTTCTATAAATATTTTCACACAGGGAAACATTTGGTAAACATAAAACATATTAATAAATAGCATCAAACAATATTTCTGACAGGTTCACACATACAGGATTACATTAAGTTTAATAGATACAACAATAATCTACCAAGACCTTTACCATATGCACTGTGCTGTTTGCTCAAAATTGGTCAATTACTATGAGATGAAAGAACACTCATGCTGAATAAATATGGCATGTTAAGTAAAAATACTTTGGGGTGTCCACATTACATAAAATATGCATTGCAGCAGTTACATACATATTTCATTAATTCTACCATAAAAAATTATAAACAGCAATTTAGTCTTGAAAATATTAAATGTCACAATATAAACATATGGTACGAATGCATTTTCTTTACTTCCTGCAATTAATTAAATAATTTAAGCTGCAAAGAGATATTTTTCGCTGTCGGAAATTTTAAGACGGGCGTTCCTCAAAAAGTAGGATACAAAAATTTAATTAACAGATAAAAACTCTGTCAAATAATTTTTGTAAATTTATGCATTGGTTACAATTGTAATTTTTTCTGTTATTTTTTTANAGATAAAAACTCTGTCAAATAATTTTTGTAAATTTATGCATTGGTTACAATTGTAATTTTTTCTGTTATTTTTTTACATTTTTTTGTCTACAAGTAATTTTCCAAATTACACTACCATAAAATTTGGTTGCTTATCAGATTTACNTTTTTTTACATTTTTTTGTCTACAAGTAATTTTCCAAATTACACTACCATAAAATTTGGTTGCTTATCAGATTTACCTTCAGGGACATTTTCATTTGCTATAACAAGATAACATTTCACATATACTACCCGTTAAATACCAATCAAAGAATGGCACTATTCAGCACCAATTACACCAAAGCATTGGACAGCACCTTTTGTTTGGTATCACAACATTAAATGATAATGCGTTTTGAGTCGGCCTAAAGCACAGCATATATAAAGTCAGTGGCATACTTCACTTATAATGAACAGAAAACCAAATTAAATTTTGTAGTTCTGATTGCTTTGATCAATTAAGATTTACAAACTGTTTTGAGTGCATGATAATATGCAAATACCAAATTAATTTCCAGCCCGCACAAAAAAAGGTTTTCCTCAAACCAGCAAAAAGTTATCAAACATTGGTATACACTTGCCCATTTCTCCAATCAATATTAGTTACACATACGACAAAGATATATTTACACTACACAAATGTGATACTTATAAAAAAACAAAGTCAAACCTCTTTAATACAGAAATTCCTTTAATCATACATGTTTTCAGTCCATAAAAATGAAAAGACTTACATAAACACTTTATGCAATGTAATAATGTTTTTGACATCTTAAAGTCACCAATTACAATTATTTACATATGGTTAATATGGATTTCACAGCGGAACACAATCGTGCATATACTACATCAACCTAATGGAAACAAATGATCAACCAAAGGTGCACAAATTTCAAAGNGCGGAACACAATCGTGCATATACTACATCAACCTAATGGAAACAAATGATCAACCAAAGGTGCACAAATTTCAAAGCATATCACAACAAGTTAATAAGTGTGTTTCCTGTTTTGTATACACATTCAATAATTTTTTTTTTGGAGACTGAAATATTTAAATAATGTTTATGAAATACAAATGATGTTAACTTACAATTCAAACTACANTTTTTTTTTTGGAGACTGAAATATTTAAATAATGTTTATGAAATACAAATGATGTTAACTTACAATTCAAACTACAAATAATCTGTGAAGATACTGGAAACAAAACTGAAACTTAAAATGTTTAAAAGTTCCATACTACACAGTCATAAATTAATTAATCATCTTTCTAAAACTGTGAGTGGAGTCTGCAGCAGTCAGAGAAAACATTAAGGAATTGTTAGTCTGTATGATCCACACAATATTTTTTATGTAAACAAAATTTAAAAAATTTATACAACTCTCTAATAAGACATTAGCTATGAAGGGGAACAAAAACAATAACAGAGTTGCAACGAATTTGGTAAGGGATGAAGGGGAATGTCGAGGGGGATGTGGGGGAGAAAAACACCACTGGTGATTTGAAATTACATCCCCTTGTGATAATTAGGTCTCAGAAATTCAAATGTTTTGAAAATGACTCCCACGTGATGGCGAAGCCAACATATTTTGGATCACAACCCAAATATTCTATATTCTATGAACAGCTGACTGATAAAATGGAATAGAATGTTTTTATTTCCATTGGCGAGATTTACAGTATATTCGGCTGCAGAATATGAATTGGCACTACTGGTATTGCTGTACCTGCCAACACTACAAGGTTTTCTGCAACCAGACAGATCAAGTTATCAGATGCAGAGTTACAGAACAAGTATTGCTTCTTAACTTGACTGCTTGTCAAAAACAACTACTGGAGTCGATGAAGACATTCTTGCTTCCAAAAGAAAAATTAAGACAATTCAGAAGGATGAGTTTACCATCAGAAACTTTTTAATTTCGGGAATTATTCTGTAATTTTTTACAAGAATATTATGGGATAGCATTTACAGTAATAAACATGTGATGGATATACTGTGTTCTCAGAATGCTCAGTCTAGCTCTGGTAAAATTGTATGTAATAAAAAGTGAAAGTGATAAAGGATGTGCATTAATTCTACCTATACATTTGCCAAATTATAAAATAATATCTAAAGAACATGATAAACTATATCCTGCTGTAATGTATAAAAAGACAGAAATAAGCAAACAGAAACTACCCATGTGAATTTTAGTGCATATCTGAATAAATTTATTTTCATCACTCCCATAAACACGAACCTCATAACAAAGCACCAAAATGATGGGACCTACCAGGTTTGCATTAATGAGGTTCAACTATTCACATGCATACTTATACTCAAAAAACAGCGGAAAAAAAAAAGTTGCAACATAACTTGTGAGCAGTGTTCAATAATAGACCAATGTGAAGATTTGAAATTTTAAAATCTGAACTGAGTATTTCTGACATTGGTATATGGTCCCATTTAGCGGTGTTCTGATTTAGCTTAATGACTAGTATGTTCAATGTTCCTGGAGCAGGACATGGATAGTAGGATCACAGTTTCTAAAGTGTATAACAGGGTCTGTTTAAGGACATTGTACCAGCAATAATAATTGTAGAGAATGTAGTAAGACAAATATTATAGAACCATTTAGTATTATAAAATTTTTCAAATAGTAGTGGATATATTTCTAGCATTGTTAAAATGTTGTTGTTTTAAGGGTGGCTCCGAGTCAATATTTATACAGTAGACATTAAAACATGGTAACAGAAGGGCTGTAAATCCACATACATAATAGTTATAGTTAGAACATCTCAAAAACAGAAAATGCCAACAACCAAACCTGTAAGGAATTCAGAAAACTAAACAGTAGCTGCCAAGAATTGTAAATCTGGTGCTGTTAATATATCAGCTGGGTTTCCCAAAGTGCCTTTTAAAAACTATACTCAAAGATCAAGAAACCATGCAAAAAAAACTAAAGATGAAATATAAAGAATAGTGAAAACATATAATGTAGCAGAAACATGGTGGGGAAAGATGTTTNTCCGAGTCAATATTTATACAGTAGACATTAAAACATGGTAACAGAAGGGCTGTAAATCCACATACATAATAGTTACAGTTAGAACATCTCAAAAACAGAAAATGCCAACAACCAAACCTGTAAGGAATTCAGAAAACTAAACAGTAGCTGCCAAGAATTGTAAATCTGGTGCTGTTAATATATCAGCTGGGTTTCCCAAAGTGCCTTTTAAAAACTGTACTCAAAGATCAAGAAACCATGCCAAAAAAAACTAAAGATGAAATATAAAGAATAGTGAAAACATATAATGTAGCAGAAACATGGTGGGGAAAGATGTTTACGTCATATAGGTTTTAAATTCTGTGTTGATATTATTGTAAATATAACATTACTGTGACATTCAGAATACATTGATATCTGAGAATGAGGTTTGCCACAATTACACAATTTGGCAAAATTATACAATGTGTGTGTTTCTGTAGCAGATAAAGTTCATTTTCTTATGCTTTGCTGCCGAGAACACAAGTGCACACAAATGATCATGCTCTTGTAAATGCTTCTCTTATTTACTAGGTATGTACTGCTTGCTATCTCTCATATCCAAATATTTTAAAGTTTGCTTTGAATTCAATTATGTTATGACAATTTTCTTTGTACAGTATATGATTTTAATTTATAATGCAGGTTCACAAGAATCTATTTACTGTTTTTTCTATTCTGAGAAGAACCATATAACGCCACAGCAACACAAATTAATAACATATAACATCACCTAACTACTTGCACATAATATCAGTAATGCTTTAAGAAGTCCAGCATTGGTTTCCGAATACAAACATACACTCCGCTTTTTAATCACTTTGCCATATAAATATTTGCATGCATAGAGTAATAAAACATACAGCAAGTACAAAATTTCTAATGATGACAAAAGACAACACGGATTTGTAAAGAAAATAATAGCATATAAATTTGTTCTTTTTATTATGTGATGTCAATGTTGAGTTGACGTACAAGTTCACAACTTCAACAGCTGAAGACACAAAATATGTATTATGCTTTTGCAGTTTATGGATACAACTGAAGGAGAAGAAAGAAAAAAAAACACTGATAGGATACAAAAATTAAAAGTACTCCTTAAAGCAAAAGGTATATTAGCTTCTCACAACAGTAAAAAAAAAAAAAAAAATATACACAGTAATATGATTTGAATAAAACAAACTATTCAGGGCCATTATGAAAGATTCAACCAGCACACAGTATTTCAGTCTTAAACAAACTAAGTATCTACTGAACAATTTGAAAGCTAGACGATGAGTCTCACTTACTTAAGAAATCAAAAGTAATGTAATTTCCACTTGCATAGAACTTTAATACAAGCTATAAAATACATTATGTGTACCATGTCTACTTGCATAATCTTCACACTATTTTATACAAAGAGTAAAAAATTTTAGGTAGAGCTGATTACATTAATGTCTGGTTGGTCTAAATTTCAAATATCTCCTACATACTTACACCAAATGAGACTGGAGGGGGAACAGGCAACTGACCATAAAATGTGGGTGCAATAACTTTCAATTACCCAGAAAAATGTTGGGCATACAACCTGAAATTAATCTTCTGAAATGATGCAAGCAACTATGGTAACACACGACTTGTGGATATCCCAAATTACTGCAATCGCAGAACACACGAGGACAATGTTATCATCATTAGCACACGCACGCATACACACATCTATTTACATACAGCCAACATGTTATTCGTGTCCATCCTATCACAAGGTTGGAGAAGTCGATGATTCAGTCTTCACTGGAACAGTGCAGAAATGTCCCAAATCTTAATGATGCGGTCCTGACCAACAGTAAGAAGCCGCTTGCGAGGTTCATCCAAATCCATGTACACAATACTGTGTTTGGCATCGTGGAATATTGCCATTGGGGTGTGGCTGTAACCATTTTCATTTTTAAGCTAGACATTTCAGTTCATACAAACGAATATCAAAGCATTCAGTACACATTCCTACCACACTGGCAGCACCCAATTGGAATTAATAATCACAGTGTATCTTGAAAATTCCTTTATGTGAAAAAATATTTTAAGACATTTTTTTTATGGTATAGTTTATAGCAAAACTCATAAAGATAGGTTATAATAACTAATTCAGTTGTAAAAATATGCATTAAATATTTTTTTAAATATAACAACTGTTGCAATAAGGGTAGTTAAGCTCTCTGAGAAACCCTCACAATGCTACTATGTGAAATATCAAAAAATACTCACTCCATGTCCTTGAGCTCAGTGAGACAAGGTTCACAAACTCGAACTTCAAATTCAAAGCCCATGATAGGAATGGTGGCCCGGCCAGCACTGCACTTGTCGCACACAGCTCGGCCACAGAAGCGGCAGTGGTGTTGCCTCAGACCCAACTGTCTCTGGTCCATCATAGCCCGCAGGTTCCAGAAGAAAGGCCGTCCACATCGCTGGCAGCAGTCTGACTCGTGCCACTCTGGAGTCTGGGACAAAAAAAAACAGTCAGACAGAAGTTCTACTCAAAAAACTGTGATTTGAAAGACCTTATGATGTGGTGGACCCACAAACATGAAGTGCATTGCAGAGGTTTGGTAGAAAACATGTAATTAAAAAAAATGGTTGGATATTTTGTAGTGGTGTCCAAACACGAAAAGTAATTAAGGAACGTTTTGTGCCCAAAGACTAGTTTCAAGTTGCCATTTCCACTCCAAGGATTATTTTTATGGGCATGAAGATGACTAAAACAAATGTTTCCAAAATCAGTTTTCGCTGCTAAATTTTTTATACAGAATCTTTAGAGTTGCCTTTAGACATACATTATAATTTTATCTTTGTTAGTATGCCATAAAAATANACAGAATCTTTAGAGTTGCCTTTAGACATACATTATAATTTTATCTTTGTTAGTATGCCATAAAAATATAGGAACACCACTTAAAGTTACATTCAGGCAAGTAGCAGACAGACTGTATGACAGTTAAGCATCTTGCACTTAGGCAATGAGACAAGTGGTGAATGAGCACGAGTCTGCCTAGTGCTCATGGGTTTTGAGGCCTTGAATGCATAAAATAGCTGCAGGCAGGCAGAACCCATGNAGCACGAGTCTGCCTAGTGCTCATGGGTTTTGAGGCCTTGAATGCATAAAATAGCTGCAGGCAGGCAGAACCCATGTCATAACCAAGTTATTTGAAGTTAATAATGCACAATATGTACTAAACTACAAATGCATTGCATCATACGGAAGTGACACTTTCTGTCCATTTTTAAATATATATTTTTTCTGATTATAGCAAACAGTTTGTAAATGTTTGANTACGGAAGTGACACTTTCTGTCCATTTTTAAATATATATTTTTTCTGATTATAGCAAACAGTTTGTAAATGTTTGGGATTTTGTTAATTGTCTTGTAATGTCAAAATATGGTTTACCGGTTACAGAATCAGATTAAATTATTTTCATTTTACTTTGCATAGTTAACTTCATTCTAATTTTGTTTATTTATAATCTATTTAAATTGCCTATTGCCCCTCACCTAATTTAGAGGTTATTGTAAACTTTTGACCACCTATACATTATTTTTATATAATTAAAATTGTGTATATTATAAATGTGTAATGCATTTTTTTTATTAAGAAATGTATCAATAATCCGAAGACTTAAATTTATTCCCCCCTTTTCTTTGTTTTTATGTTTCTATGGTTTATTAATGTAATTATTAGGTCCTCTTCTCACTCAGATCCACATCTCTGTTATGTCTTGTAATGATGCAGTTAATAATAATTTAATCAGGACATTTGGTTAATTTTCTTTTGTTTTTCGAGGAATTGCAATAGCTTATCAGTATTTGAAGTTTTGGCTGTGTAAGTATGTTTATCTGTCATGCGCTTGCTTTTTCTGGAGTCGCAGTAATTTGAGATAAGGGCTGTTACCGCATTCGTAGACTTTTTTCCTTCAAGAATGTTCTAGAAATTTGATTGTTTTACTACTACGCAGTTTGGCTGGCATGGGAAAGTTGTTGCGACGGGGGTTTGCACAGTATCCTAAGGGATTCTGTACCACGCCATGCCGTTATATGGTTAGGTTTTTGGCAACCTGTGTGTGAGGAGTGGGGGCAGAGCACATGGCGGCTTTAGCAGTGAGTGTCTGCCATCCACTAAAAGTTGATGACCAGCTCTCGGAGAAGACGCGTCAAGCGTTGCAAATTTAGCCTACACCAGCAAGCACCTATAACCATTATTTTTATTTTAACTTCAATTTTCAGCTAACTTCAATCTACTAAATTATTTCTGTCTCTGTGGGAGGTCACTAAGATGCCAGGAGGGNAATTTTCAGCTAACTTCAATCTACTAAATTATTTCTGTCTCTGTGGGAGGTCACCAAGATGCCAGGAGGGAACCGACATCCCCTCCTGCTTTCATAATTTTCTCGTGATGCGAGTTTTGAGTGACGTGAATAATTAATTAACTCTGCAGCCCTGTTCTGTGTTTCGACTGGCTCATTAAGCTTACTGTTTGTGACTCTGCATAAAAGTGAACTGGTTTTTTGACTTGAAATAAAAATATGGAGGAAATAATTAAAAAATTGAATTCTTTTACTTTATTTTAATATGGTGCTTCTATTTAGCCTCATATCTACCGAGTAAGTAAAACCGAGCTGTGATTTCCATTCACCAAATCTGACATCTGCGNGCTTCTATTTAGCCTCATATCTACCGAGTAAGTAAAACCGAGCTGTGATTTCCATTCACCAAATCTGACATCTGCGACATTACAGTCTTTGATGATCATTAATAGTTTTTTCCTTGGAGAAATTTGTGATCTCTTTGACCCCTTTAAAAAGAAGGCAGCTTCTTGGTTGAATTTGAACTGGGTGGATTAGCTTTAATTACACAGCTGTCATAATTTATTTTCAGCTGCGCCATCCTAAAGATTAGGATAGATTTTTTTAAAGATATTATGTAAGTAGTCAGGAAGCACAAGCAATATTTAGAAGAGACCCGCATGACTTTATTAAAATTATTTTTGGAACGACAATGTACTGATAAGAGGTGCTATTCCAGGAATCTAATGGGTATNGCATGACTTTATTAAAATTATTTTTGGAACGACAATGTACTGATAAGAGGTGCTATTCCAGGAATCTAATGGGTAACATCAAAACAAAGCCAAACTCGCACACATATTTCGACATGTACCAACATTTGGTAAACTATTTTTATTAAATATAAATAAATTTGTTATTTTGGGACTGTAATAATGTATTTGGATGATTTCATCACCTGATGGCTAAATGTTTCCTGCCCCAGAGNGCATGACTTTATTAAAATTATTTTTGGAACGACAATGTACTGATAAGAGGTGCTATTCCAGGAATCTAATGGGTATCATCAAAACAAAGCCAAACTCGCACACACATATCGACATGTACCAACATTTGGTAAACTATTTTTATTAAATATAATACATTTGTTATTTTGGGACTGTAATAATGTATTTGGATGATTTCATCACCTGATGGCTAAATGTTTCCTGCCCCAGAGACCAGATAACAGCACCCTACTTCTAGCTACACATGGACTTTTTACATTTTATAATCACAATTGAATTAAGGAAGAAAGTGTTTTCTTGAGTACAAACCCACTAATTTGATTGGCAGCTATGGTTCTGAGGTATCATAAATTATTTATGATAGCAATTCCTAAGCATGCCGACATGAAAGGAAAGGTTTTATTTTGTGTTGTGCCAAAGTCTTGTAATTTGCTATGTTTTGTCTCATATGTATATATTAAATTTAATTCTGTTATGCTACGATTGTTGCGTCGGTTCTCATGCAAAACCACTAAACACATCCGACACAGCAAACCAATATTCTGCACCTACTATTGCATTAAATCAAACTTAATATATACTCGGGAAAAGAAAAAAACAATGTAATCTAAAATTAATTGCAATTAAATTTCGTGCAGCAGTACATTCAGACATGCACCCTGCAAAATGGCTGTATTTGGAATAATGTTCTCCCAGGTTTTTGAGAAACCATGCTGTTATTCTAAGAATTATTACCCAGTGATTTCCTCTACACACACATTAAATGTGGCAAACATTAACATTGTAGTTATGAAAAGTTAACTTGCTCCTACTTGCCAAGTTAATGGATTTAACTGTTCCACAGAGCAACTAATTACATGAAAAATATGTTATGTTAAATATGAGTTTGATGATGTAAATTTATATGGCTTATAACCAGGGCCAGCTTAAGCAAGTGTGAGGTCCGTAGCATATTGTGCAGTTTTTTTGGTACTCACTTTGTGTTTACCATTTCGTCATTTAGCTTGTAATGACGCAGTATTCTTAATTTTCGGGACACGTGTTTCAATTTCGTTCGTTTTTCTTAAGTTTTGCTAAGCTTCGTAATATTTTTATCGGGTTTGAAGTTAAAAGCAGTGGTGGTTCATTTTTCCGTGATAGTTTGTTTATCTGGCATACGTGTGCTATTTTACATGTATCGAGCGGACGTTTGGAGTTACGTTTCGAACGTCGTCGTTTTCAGTTTTTGTTAAGCATCAGAATTATTTAGAAACTTTCAGGCTGTGTCGACAAGTTTTGTACGACGCAGTATCGATAACGTGTGGAAAGCTGTGTGGCCAGGCCCTTATCTCAGGAGAGGGGGGCGATAGGCAGCACAAAGACGCGTGTGCCTGTCGCCCTTCAAGTCACTTCAGGTCAAGCAGTACTTCAGGTCAGTCGCCCTTGAGGGCAGGTTAGTGCAGGTCAGTTGGAAGGCTGTCACCCTTCAAGTCACTTCAGGTCAAGCATTGCTTCAGGTCAGTCGCCATTGAGGGCAGGTCAGTTGGAGGGCAGTCGCCCTTCAGTTCAGTCGTCGTACAATGCTCGCCTAGGCCGCGTCGGGTGTGATGCTAAACCCCCACATCTGCAACTAGACTTTGCTATTTTATTTCTTCACCGGTGTGGGAGGTTGCCGCATTTCATAATTCTTCGGGCCAGTTTGTAAGAAACTTAAGAATACAGTAAACAACTGTGGCTCTGTTCTGCCCATATCTATTTATCTGTGCACGTTTCGTACTCTGCATATTATGAACTTCGGCTGTGAAATATGTCACTTCAAGAATAAATAAAAGTATATAACAACTACTCTGGAACTTGAATTTATTTCTTAAATCGGCGTCCATTTTACTGAGTCTCGTGTTCTACCTCTGAGCTAGCCATGGCAACTTAACGTATAGCGGTGTAACTGTAGCGTCCAACGTTACAAGTTTATTCTTTATTGGGAATAATTGTTTGTGTTTTGTCATGTTTTTTCGTGCCCCTAGGCTTTCATAACTTTTTTATTAAATATAAAAATGAACAATATATTGTTAAAGTTTGTTATAATACACAATATATCTGATATGAAATTATATGAAATGGTTTGCTGTATTTCACACGTTTGTACTCGTCATGTTTACTTCAAGAACGTCATTCTGTTTTCGAAAATTTAACTAAAACTTTTTGTATTTCCTAACAATTTTAATGATGTAAGGGCAAATGTTTATTTCTGTTAATGTATTCTAATTTTTTGTGATCGGTGTTCAGTAGACATCTTTTCGTGATCACTTTGATATATATTGAATGGTCGCACTAAACAAAAAGCTGTCCAGAGCAATATTTAGACTTGCTCTTTGTGAATTTCCGCCTTCTCCAACATTCTCTGAAATATGTAGCAAGTCACTCTATTTCTGGTTGCAAATAAATCTTTTATCATCACAGTTTATCCACTGTTTGGGTGTTTTTTTTTGTTGTGGTATTTTTTGTCTCATTCTGTTTGTGTTTCTGTTTGGCCATCATGCTCTTATTAATGTTACTTTTTAAATATATTTATAGTAGCTCATGTTGCGGGGACTTCCATGAGGTTTTAATGGCCAGTTCGTAATGCCTTGAGTGCTGTGTGCCGTCTCTCAGGAACACCATCATACCGTGGCCAAGTTGAAGTAACTTCTTGACTGCATCATTATGCAAGTCCATCTCAGCCAGGAAATATTTCACCTCTTTTTAAATTTTCTTTTTGGACATCAACTAGAATGCATGACCTGCACTGGACATGCAAATTAACAACATATATAATGTAGTTGGATATAAAAACTTACTCTCTTGAGATTCCTGTAAAAAAAATTAAAATTAACTTAAAATTAAGTTTACAAGATATTATTTGTTCGCACATATAAAATGTTAAGAATAATAACATGGGGATCCCCAGTAATTATGTCAAATAAAAATAATTAATTAAAAAAACAGAAATCATACTCATCTGCTAGTTGTTTACATTTAGATTATTATGTTGTTTTGTTTATAGATATTAAAAGCTAATATCTGTATCTGAAATGCTAACTTGATTTTTTTTACTCTGTATTTAAGAGGGTAAATTTAACAAGAGTGAATATTAAACAAACCTGATCTAAGTAGAACTACTTCACCATACTAGTTTTTTTAAATGCATATATGTGTAAGGGCTGGACTAGGGGCTCAGTATTTGTTAATTTTTACTCATCTGGTGGAGAGCTCTACTGTACAACTCAGGGATCTAGATCCACCTCGCCTTCTTTTCGTGTACCACCTCATTGCGGTAAGGTTGAGTGCTTAGTGTGTTTTCTGTTCTGCCACGAAAGTGTCGCATGAAAGTGGTAGTGGCAGCTAGTGGTTCGTGGTTTTAAGCTAGAGTATTCTCTTATGCACGCTTGTCACATGTTTTGTCCCTCTTTGGTAATTTACGTGATGATGCCACTTCGTCTTCTTACCCTAGGTTAAATAATAGTTTGGAACTTGCTTCTTACGGTGATAATACTGGTAGCGAGGATGTTCTTACTACTTCCATCACCTGTCACCCCACAATTTGCTAGTCTTAGTGTCAGTGCACCATCCACATTCAATGCTATCCCACAGTCCACTCCAGTAACCTTTCACCTTCACACCTGCATCATCCACCATTTCGCCCAACTTTCTTCACATTGGTATACTGTTTACAGCTCACCTTATCCACATCCCAACATGGTTTTCAGTGCACGTGTGTGCATGTCATCTTCAGTAACAATCATGTATTCCTGAGTATTTGGGAAAATCAAACATCCACTTGAAAACATACTGCATAACTTTCCAGTAACTGATGGGTTGCATGTGCCAAAATTCCTAGAGTTTCTGAAGGCAATTGTCAAACTACATTAAAGTAAAAAAAAGCCAGAGGTACATTTGCTTGAGGTAATTTACCCTTTACCCAAGGCCCACTCAGTGAATGGCCAAGTTTGGCAATGTCACAACATTATTCTTTTAATGCCTACAATTCAGACATTTTGAATTTTTTTTTTCCCCATCAAGGATGCATGCTCAGTTACAATTGAGGTTGTGTAATCATCTTCAAAAACCTGAGGGGCCTCTTTCTGTGTATGTTAAGAGTATTGTTACAAGATGCCAGGGGCATATTCGAGTTCGTGAGAGATAGTTGTCTTAAAATAAAAGAACTACATTTGATTTTTATACTACTATAAATGTATACACAACTATTATTTACAACATTAAAATACCAACAGCCACTATTTACGTACCCGCCAACCACAAAAACTAGAAATTAGTACAATTTTAAAAAAAAATCTAACTCTTTATTTTGTACAATGAAAGCTATTAAGCCAGACTGCTATCTCTGTGGACAAACTCGTCCAAATGGCAAATGTACTGCAGATTTTGCTTTCTTTAAAAATTCAACATTAAAATCTTCCTCATAGTACTCCTGAACAGACTTGAGATTTTGCCAATTTAAAACATTATCATACATAGATGCCCTGAAGGTGTTTCTGGTATATTTTACACCAATAAACACTCTTTCATGCTCTATATACTATGAAGTATGACAAGAATTGAGAGCATAATGGAAAATAGTTTATCATATTACGGGCAACGATAAAGCCCTTCAATTTACTGACTGTAGACCACTGAACAGTCATCCTATCTAATGAATTAACTGGAATTCTCTTTAACAGCTGCAGGGCACAAAATTGTTCTTGGAGTATGCCCATTGCCTCTTCAGATGTTTCTCTTCTTTCATCAAAAACATACACAGAAATTTGTCAACAAAGAATACAGCTATGATTACTTCCCCTATGTGGACATTCAACCAAGAGGCTGTACAGGGGGAGAGTTACAAAAAGGAGAAAATTTCAGATATTATGGAGGATGACAGAAAAGGGAAGGTAGACCATGCTGGTAAGAACTGCGAGGGAGTGCAATGTGTTGCGGAAGGAGTTGGTGATGGTGAAGGGTATTGGGTGATTTAGGAAGGGTCTGGAGAGTGAAAAGATATGAGGGAAGGAAGCGTTTGCGACCAGGAGACAGCCATATTGCAGATTGAAAACTATTATCACTGTTATTGTTTCACCTGTAGCAGCAACCTGCGTCGATGTGACAAAGCACAATGCTATTCACAGCCGAATGTTTCGCACTGTAATAAGTAAGGACTATTGCGTATAGTTTTGAATCATTACTTTCATTTGTTGAGTTGAGAGATTTAGGTGGCTCTTAACAACGAGGTCTTGAGAGCCGATACTTTCATTTGTTACCACTGGAAATGGAACAGTACTCAACACACCCGCAATGCTTGTTTTATGTTGATTAGAAATTTCATTCAAAATGGCTATCATTTTCATTCATCCACAAGCGTAATGTTTTGTCTATTCACATCTCAGAAACATTTTATGGAACTGGTATCTGGCACTATATGATAAAGATGCTGGTAGATTATGTTCAGTTATGGATGCAACATTCCACCCTACTTGAACTCAAATTGTCACTTCACATTTTATCTGGCTTGGGCTTGAGATGCTTCATTGTTCTTGGGCTTCACTGAACTTGAATGAACTTTGAAATCCCTTCTTCCACCACGCACAATGTTTAAATGACACACACTGCATTTCGCACGATTCTCACCTTTTGGAGAACAAACTGCCCAAGACAAACCTCTACAATATGACTGCGGACACACTTGCTTGTATGCCTTATTTTTTGCTTTGCTCTTTGCCATATTATTTTAAATAAACAATAAAAACTAGAGTTTACCAAGATCTTAACAGAAACACGTCTTCAAGGTCTATTTCTTAAAAAATATAACACATTAATATTAAAAACACTAATAATTATGCAAAACCAAGCATGAATGTTTAATCACAATCAAAGCCACATGCTCGTGTCCAATATGGTGGATAAAAAAATACTGAATGACCACTACAGTGCAGCCACCATTTGAAACATGAACGCCTTTATTAATGCTGCTTGTTACAATTATCACGCAACTCAAAATTACAGTATTGTTGCCTATGATCTGATTAAATAATTGCATATTGGCAAAATATGAAAAAAAATGTACAAGTTGGCAGCTAGTCTCTGTGAGCACAATACTTAATTTATATCTCAATAATAATTAAAGTCCTTACCATACCACTGTCTCTATGTTAGTTGCAGTCAATTAATTCACACTCATCATTGGAAAACCCAAAAAATGGTGAATAGATATTGGCATCGGCGGTGTAAAAAAAACCTCAAAGAGATGCATACAAAGAAAACTGTGTTTAGGAATGTCTTATTTTTTTAAAAAAAGCTGGTATTTATGATAAAAATTTTAATGGAAAACTGTACTGAAAACAATTCTTAGCTTAACTTTATCTGATCTAACCTATAGAAGGCTATAATGTATTTTAATGGCCTGTTAATCTGGCATAACCTATAATATTTATTTTGGCCTACATTTGCATATACGCCTACTGCTATATTTAACCTTCTTTCATTAAACTAAGTAGGGGCAAAATAATATAAGTGCTCTAAATAAAATAACTTAAAATTATGCTAACTTTCAGTGTGTGTGTTTAACCATTTCCTCATTGCTGGATGATCTGCCTTATCTAGAACAATATTCATTTCTATCATTATGTCAACCAAACTAGAAACAAATTCTTGTTTCTGAGCCTTTACCTTATTTACTGTTTTTACACTTTTGCCTATCTATATGTTTGGTTACGGCAGAATTTGCCTGACAAAATAACAGTTTTTTTTTAGTTTTGTGCGTGTCGTTTGCAACATGCTTTTTGCACATGCGTTTGCATTTCCAATCAATCCTCACGTTGCAAAATTTGCACATCATAATTTTATCACGCAAATCAAAAATATAAAATACTTCCAATTTCATTTCTCTTTCACTGTCAAATATCGACAACATTCTCGGCATTCTGTCAATCTTTAGCACACACTCACAAATACGATTGCATCACAAAACTATTCTCTGCAAAGAGTAAACAATTATATGGATCAAAACCATAGATATGCACGCAAAAAACAATGACTACTGATGAAAGTTGCAGATAGTTAGGCCATGTTCGAATTGGCACTTTTAGTTTACTAAAAAGTCACGCAACCCAAATTAAAAATTCGTGAATTTCGCATTTGTGTCGAAACAAGGTAAAATTACGGAATTCGTCTAAATTATTCACGTTTAGCGTTATTTTGTGAATTTTGCATCTCACCATTTTTTGGAGTCGCTACTCATCATTTACACATATTAATTCCATCATTCTAAATGTCTGTAACTCACACATCTAGTTCAGTAGTCCCGCCTGTCAATCTCACTTGCCTCTGTACCNTATCTAGTTCAGTAGTCCCGCCCGTCAATCTCACTTGCCTCTGTACCGATGTTCGCAGTCTGCAGACTTCATTCCTACTGTCACACTCATCACCACTCATTGCTTCGCTGGCTTGTCGCTTCACTGTCTTTNCAGTCTGCAGACTTCATTCCTACTGTCACACTCATCACCACTCATTGCTTCGCTGGCTTGTCGCTTCACTGTCTTTGCAAACCTGGCTCTTAAGGCAGTGAAATCCTCCAAACTTTTGACTGTTGGCTCAGAGTCCCATCGCAGCTTAAATAATTACCGTAGCCTTATGCAGAACGTTCCCTGTACCCCAAGTTACACTGAGAGAAGTGGGGGCAATAACCAGAACATTCTTGCAACGTTAACTCCTGACATTCACTCACAGATGGGGCTACGAGTCTTGATAGGCTAAATGCAACAGAGGCACTTCTTTGTAAATATCCACGCACTAATTGGGTTACCACTCACCTTGACACACTCCTTCGCTCGTTTGAGCAGGGTGGGGCAAGGGAAGCAGATCAGCAACATGTAACAGTATTAAAAGTATTAAGGAAGCTGCAATTATATTACATTTAAACTCACCTGAAAATGAAGTGTTAAATACCATCTTGGAAGGCTTAGTGCATGAAGAGCACTCTCCTTTAGTATTTGTTATCAAACCCAACACTTTTGCAGAGTTAGATGGGGCATGCATCAACTCACAGAACATACGTTTGCAAAATGTGAATCTTTGTCGATGCTTTCAACAGCTTTGCGATCTTTATGACCTCTGTGAGAAAAAAGGATTCTATCCCTTATGTTTTAGTAAATTTGGAACCATTGTCTGTTAATACTCTTGTTGATTCAGGATTTGCACATACCATTATTTCCAGTAACTTTTTTGAAAAATTGAAGGAGTTAAGGTTAATTAAAATAGNGATTCAGGATTTGCACATACCATTATTTCCAGTAACTTTTTTGAAAAATTGAAGGAGTTAAGGTTAATTAAAATAGTTGAGCCTACTGAGGTTTGGGGTTATACTGCTTCAAGCCAAGTGTTACTGATATCATGTTGCACTGCACTCGACTCTCCATTTACTGGGGGTGGTTTAACCGGTTTGCGGCTCTACTGGGTTGCACTTCTTTTCAATAAACACTTAACAGTTTATAGGCCCTAAACACAATAATAGTAGTAATACTTGTTTTTGCATACAATGCCGGTATTGTTATAGTGTCCTTGTGAACCGCGCAGTGGGGTAGTGGTGGGATAGAGGGAGGGTTGTGGAGAGCCGCTGTAATTGCTCTAGCAACAGGGGGTGGCTGGAAGACTAGTGGACAAGGATGGTGAGGCAACCAGCGAGAGGGGCAAGGAAGCATGGGTGTTTACAGTTTGTGAGGATAAAAAATGATTTGAGAATGTTTGCCAGTTACTGTGTCACATTCAGCACAGGTTTCATAGTGATGCTTAAAACATGCAAATAAACGGGAATACGTTTCCATTTAACTGTTAGTACTGTATGAAATTAAAAATGTTATTAACTGACGATGCTATGAATGTAAACAAACTCAGCGAGCTAGTTTGCGCAAATTCCATAGATAATGTGGTGCCTGGTAGACATGAACACTACAATGGCGAGGTTTCGTAATTAGCAAATTAACTTGCAGGGCCATGGACTAGAATATTCTCTCACAGTGACGCATCATCACTTGCGTTTATATTATCTATGGCCGTAAACACGCGCGATGGGAAGTAAAACATGTTTTCGTTTATGGTGATAAATCAAAGAAATCTACTTGCCACCTCTGCATGCATTAGTATTCGGATATGCAAAAACCCATAAAATACGTCGTAAGAAGCAACTATGTGACATAAAACAATAATAATTTGCGAAAATACTTCAGGATTTTGTACAATTTGTAAATTACAGCTCAAACTTTCAAAAATTGTAATTTTCCGTTTTTTATGTGAAAATTTGAGTTATTTTTTGTGTTATCGCATTTGCTAAATTTTTAGGTTTCTACTCATTACCGACAGGCATTGTCAACAAATATTCTCATTCTAAGTCTAAGAAAAAAATATAATTAAATTGCAATTTCTTTGATTTTGAGATTATAAACTGATAGCATATAAATAATACTACACTTCTCAAACATTAAAACATTTTTTTAAATATTGCATTTCATTAGCAGCAAAATTTAGGGCACCCCTAAAACTATTCTAATTCCAAAACGAATCAAAAATCTTTTAATTTTATCTTAATATTGTAATGACGCAATATTCTTAATTTTTCGGGAAACGGGTGTAAAATTCTTTCGTGTTTAGGAAGCTTTGGAAAGCTTCGTAATATTTTTATCGGGTCTTAAGTTTAAAGCAGTGGTGGCTCGTTTCTNCGTGTTTAGGAAGCTTTGGAAAGCTTCGTAATATTTTTATCGGGTCTTAAGTTTAAAGCAGTGGTGGCTCGTTTCTCATGATAGTTTATCCGGCAGACGTGTTATCAGTAGTCGGGTTACCGTTTCGTTCTGAACGTCAGTTGTTTTCAGTGTTTTGTAAAGCGTCAGCATTAATTAGAAACTTTCCGGCTGCGTCGTACAAATTTTTTACGAGAAGTTCGTTATCTGTATGTTGAATGCGTCGACAAGTTTTAGTTTTGATATAGTGCGAAGCAGTTACGATAACGTGTTGAGAGCATGCGTGGCCAGGCCGTTATCTCAGGAGAGGGGGGTGATAGGCAGCACAAAAGAGGCGTCTGTCTGTCGCCCTTCAAGCAGTACAAGCAGTCGCCCTCCAAGCAGTTAGAGCAGTGCTGCAGGTCAGTGAGTCACTTCAGGGCAGCGATACAATGCTCGCTTAGGTCGTGTCGGGCGCGACGATAAACCTCCACATAGGCTACTAAACTTTATTAATTTAATTCTCTGCCGGTGTGGGAGGTAGCCGCATTTTAAGTTTCTTCGGGTCAGTTTTTTTAAGAACATAATTAAGTAAACAACTGTAGCTCCGTTCTGAACATTTATATTTATCTGTGAGAGGTTCGTACTCTGCACACTGGAACTTCGTATGTGAACTGTGAAACTACAATAGTTAAATAAACGTATATATAACAAAATACTCTGGAACTTCTTCTTTCTTAATTAATCGGCGTCCATTCACTGAGTCTCGTGTTTCTACCTCTGAGCAAGCCGTGGCAACGTAAACATTCGGCAGTGTAACAAGTGCCGAACGTTACAATATTATAAACACAGCTGTTTGAAATATTTTTGAAAATTAATTTAATAAAGTATGTTCAGCTGTAAAATTTTAATAATAAAATTTAAAATAGTTCATTATGAAAGTGGATTATATACTATATGATTAAGATATGAGCATTGCTTAGCATTTATACTGAGAATATATTGTAATGACAAAGCTATAAATTACAGACCTGGAAGTTTCCACAAAAGGTTTNAAAGCTATAAATTACAGACCTGGAAGTTTCCACAAAAGGTTTAGAAATGGGGATGTATTCCTCTAGATCTTTTATAGCAACATTTTCTAATCCTCATTTATGCAAATCAGGCACTGCCTATACATATAGTTTTTAAAACCATATATTTACCAAAATCTTGGAATATGTGCAGCCACAGCTGCATTTGATCACTTAACTAGGTCTTAAATATTAACTGGATGCTGGTTGTTGCTATTACACNATGTGCAGCCACAGCTGCATTTGATCACTTAACTAGGTCTTAAATATTAACTGGATGCTGGTTGTTGCTATTACACCTTCTACAGCACTAGTCATACAGGTTCCAGTAGTTTCTGCTCCAGTGATTACCATTTTCGGTCTATCACAATCTTCAGCAATTTGTTTTTCTAATACCAAAAGTTGAATCGTTTATACCATTTTTTCCTTTATCTTCTCTCATTCTGCACTTTCAGAAGTGTGAGCATATGTATGGTTGAAGAGGAGAGTGGGGGTTTGTCTCTCTCTCACACGCTCTCAGAAAAATCAGGTCTTACTGTAAATTGGCCGGTGGGTTGTTAATATTCCATCATTGAAAATTCGAAGTGCAACATATCAAGGGAACCCAAAACAAAAATTTAAGGAATTTTTTTTTCTAGATCTGTAAAATAATTAACATTAAAAGTTAAAGTAAATCTTGTTGTACACAACAAACTGCTATTGTACACTGTTATTGCTCTTATTATATATTGCAATTTTAATTANAAGTAAATCTTGTTGTACACAACAAACTGCTATTGTACACTGTTATTGCTCTTATTATATATTGCAATTTTAATTTTAATTATTGTTATTACAAAAATTAGACCGTAGTTAAAGCTCTTTTATGTTCCTAACTGTTTTGAATACATANAATTTTAATTATTGTTATTACAAAAATTAGACCGTAGTTAAAGCTCTTTTATGTTCCTAACTGTTTTGAATACATACAACTCAAAAATTTTTGGACAATAAACTGTTGTTAAATTGTTCATAGTTGCACATTGTGGGGTCTGAATTCATAAAATTGTACTGCACTGTCAAATATTACAATCATATAGAAACCTCCCGCCAATTTATATTAAAAAAGCTGAAGAAGTAGTAAAAACTTTTTCTTTAGTTTATAATTACTATAATTGTATGGATTTATCAGTGATAGCTTTTTTGTGAGACAAACATTCAATTTGGCAAGAGGAGGCGCAGAGAACAAATGTGGCATTTCGAGGAAAACTCCTTATAAGTGAAGCAGGACAGAACCATATCAGATTGTTACTAGACCCAGCAGAAACAAACTGAATTATTTAAAATTGTGCTGTTCTTTTTTCTGTTTCTGATTTTGATGGTGACGTGGTGTTACGGGCAGTCATAAACAATCTGCGTGCATGTAGACCTGTGTCGTGCAACCATCTGCCAATGCTACTGGCACTANGTTACGGGCAGTCATAAACAATCTGCGTGCATGTAGACCTGTGTCGTGCAACCATCTGCCAATGCTACTGGCACTAATAGGATGCTGCAGTGTGGACATCACTGCTCACTGAATGTTTGCAATTGTGACAGTTTGAGCACTCTGCACATGTTGGACAATCTGTTGGTTCTCCTTCAACGTGGTTTGTGGCAGTCTCCCAGATCTTGCGCATCGTGTACCCATGCCTTCTCCTATCCACTGGCACCAACAGCATGCTACAGTAATATTCAGGCAACCGGTATGGTAAGCAACACGGCAAAATGACCATCACATTTTTCACAGCCCTCTACAATGTGACCCCTCTTGAACATGTCCAACTATTTGAAGTGATGTCAAACTTGTCTCAGAGGCAAACTACACTTCAAAGGAGGGAAACTATATTTGACAATACTGCAGGTGACTGGTTAACTATACAGCACAGAACTTCTGACATTTACCCTTGCTAACTTCACGTTAAATCATCAATCAACGTCCTTGGAAAACTAACATGGGACCAATGTTCCTTACAGTATTATTTTACCTTTGTTGACTCTTGAAAAATGCAGTGCAACATTTATGCAATAGTAACACACTTATCTGAAGAGCCAAAACAATGAAATGTTGTAACAAGTAGGGGGTAACTATTNGTTACGGGCAGTCATAAACAATCTGCATGCATGTAGACCTGTGTCGTGCAACCATCTGCCAATGCTACTGGCACTCATAGGATGCTGCAGTGTGGACATCACTGCTCACTGAATGTTTGCAATTGTGACAGTTTGAGCACTCTGCACATGTTGGACAATCTGTTGGTTCTCCTTCAACGTGGTTTGTGGCAGTCTCCCAGATCTTGCGCATCGTGTCCCCATGCCTTCTCCTATCCACTGGCACCAACAGCATGCTACAGTAATATTCAGGCAACCGGTATGGTAAGCAACACGGCAAAATGACCATCACATTTTTCACAGCCCTCTACAATGTGACCCCTCTTGAACATGTCCAACTATTTGAAGTGATGTCAAACTTGTCTCAGAGGCAAACTACACTTCAAAGGAGGGAAACTATATTTGACAATACTGCAGGTGACTGGTCAACTATACAGCACAGAACTTCTGACATTTGCCCTTGCTAACTTCATGTTAAATCATCAATCAACGTCCTTGGAAAACTAACATGAAAATGCAGTGCGACATTTATGCAATAGTAACACACTTATCTGAAGAGCCAAAACAATGAAATGTTGTAACAAGTAGGGGGTAACTATTNACATTTATGCAATAGTAACACACTTATCTGAAGAGCCAAAACAATGAAATGTTGTAACAAGTAGGGGGTAACTATTTAAAACATAATCAAAAATTATAAGTTGCTGGGTGATTCTATGATAATTTCACATTATACAAAACACACAGTACCTCTTTTCTTTGCTGCGACATATCCCAGAATATTACACACGAATCTTCTCCCCCAGATATCAGAATCTGGTGTAAACTTGCACTGCAGAGTGCCGACACCTTGTTACTGTAAAATATTGACAAATATATATTACCACCAAATTTAGATTGTAAATGTTACAGTTAACTTAGTGATATGCCAATATTTTTAAAAATTTTGAGTTGTCATTTAAGAATTACAATTTATATAAAACTAGATACAGTATCATTTCACACCATAGTTAAAGTGAATGAAACCAGTCCTAGTTGCTAATGTCTACAGAGAAAATTACTTTCTATGTACACCAAGACAAGTTACAAAAAAAAATCCTGCACTAATATCCATGGCAATTACTACATGTATCATACCAATGCAGTATTTTCAAGTTGAATTAATACACCAATTTTATCCTGATCAACACATATCTGCACAGTTAATATTAGTATGTTTGTATGTTCTAGATAAGTATTCCACAGTTTTTTTTANCCTGATCAACACATATCTGCACAGTTAATATTAGTATGTTTGTATGTTCTAGATAAGTATTCCACAGTTTTTTTTATCTGCTTTACAATACCCTCTATTAATTCAAGCAATTCTAAATTTTTTCAGAGTACCTACTAGTTACANTTTTTTTTATCTGCTTTACAATACCCTCTATTAATTCAAGCAATTCTAAATTTTTTCAGAGTACCTACTAGTTACAGCTTTTACCCAGTCTTTCAACGCACAAATTGGTAATGTTAGAAAATAAAATTGAGAATGTGTTTCGGGAGAATATTTCTATTTGTCAAAACCCATTAGCAGTGAATTTAGTAGGTATAAGGAGAGTGCGCTTGTGTATTCTTCCCCCATGGCAGCACACACACCACGTGGCAGACTGTGGTGACAACATATACATGCCTCTGCGCATGCACTACTCTAATCAGCAGGGAGGTCCCTCACCTCAGTAGTACTGTTACGTCTGGCTGGGTTCACATTCCGGCCCCTGGCATGCCTGAGGAAGCAGCCATGTAATTCTGAGTAGTGGGTCTAGCAGGCCAAATGTGCTTTCCTCTACTGCTCAGAATGGTGAATAAATACTGCATAACAACACACCTGATATTTTATTTGCAAGTGCTCACTTGCCCTCCCCCCAACCACATTAGCAGCCTTAGCAGCTATAACCACTATCTTCATGAAGCACTAAGGTAAGAGTATAATTTCTAAACTAATTCAGAGTTGCTACAGAATATCAGGAACAATTTCCCTAACTTTTCTTNCTAAGGTAAGAGTATAATTTCTAAACTAATTCAGAGTTGCTACAGAATATCAGGAACAATTTCCCTAACTTTTCTCGGTTTTCCATACAAAAATTGATAAAATTCCACTATTTTTTGGCATACCAAAAACAAAAAAAGAAAATAACACCGAGAACCACATTAAACATAACGTAAAAACCATAATTAAAAATGGAAAAGATAAATAAAAATTAAAAAGACAAAAGTATAAAAGCTGTTAAACCGGTACCCACATACAGAGAAGAAGTATATGCACCTGAAATTGTATTGCATCACTCGAACANTATATGCACCTGAAATTGTATTGCATCACTTGAATACTATTAGTTAGACAAACCATGTCTTCAGCCATTTACATAAAGTTTAACTAAATGTAGGAAGCTTGCTTCCCATACAAAGGAACAAACAAACATTTCACATTTTTTGAAGTCAGTTTATACCTACCCATTTTTAATTATTTGTTAATATAATTTCAGTGCTAGGTACTTTTTCTTTCATACAGAGGCATATTTGTTTAATAAATAAGCACTTCAGACACAATCTTTAGCTAAGTATCTAATGTTAATTTCTGTTTATTTTTTAGTTTGTGCTTATATACTTTACCACATGCATAAAAATATTACAATAGACCCTTGATTTTATTAATTTGGATTTGACAAGGTCATTCTCTGAAACTGTCAAAAATTGCCCCAAAAATTTTAAAAAATCCCTAAACTGCCATAACTTGCTGTCAAAAGTTATTAAAAATACGTAGGTTTGCTGACAGCCATAAAATATAGGGATTGAAGTTTTACTACATTAATTGGAATGCCACAAAAAAATCTTAGTGAAAAAAACTTGGCCAAACTCAGTTACAAACTGTGGCTGGGGTGCAGTGGGCATGCCATTAGTGCCCAGGTACACCATCCGTGCAGCATGTAACGTCACAAAGGGATGTTGTAGGCATGTGCGACGGTTGATTTTAAAATGTGAAGCAAAGTCGATGCAAAGCTTGCATCATGCAAAGGAATTTCGAAGGAAAATCAACCTCAAAGGATTTATAAATATATATTAATTTATAGTAGGCTACAGTTTTCAAGTGTATTCAACTCATTTGTACTTTTACTGCCAAAAAAATGTAGGCCTACTAGACACTGAGCAATGGAATAAAAAATATCCTAATCTTGTACTGCTGAAAAACTGAAATATAAAATTCTGCAAGAAAGTAATCTTTATACATTTGGATACCTAAAANCTAATCTTGTACTGCTGAAAAACTGAAATATAAAATTCTGCAAGAAAGTAATCTTTATACATTTGGATACCTAAAAACTTTATAAAACTACCATACTCCATATATCCAGTCCCATTTGGCACCACTACCGCACAATGATTTCAATGGGTGGCTATCAACATTTGGCCTCTTCCCTTTCTCCTCCAAGGACCCTTGTCAGTGTTAGGCTAGATAGTAAACTTGTTAGATGGTGGTGGCATTAGGGTCTCAAAGCAAGAGAGTTGAGCCACTTTCACTGCATACAAGGAAAGTGTGCAGTTCTTACAAAATGACGTATCAGCTGTGGCACGTATGCCAGTCCAACTNCTTTCACTGCATACAAGGAAAGTGTGCAGTTCTTACAAAATGACGTATCAGCTGTGGCACGTATGCCAGTCCAACTCCTGCACGTGATAAATGTGTTAATTGTTATGACATCGCTGCACATGTCAAAATTAGAAAGGCAAAGATACATTAATTTTTCGAGACAGAACATCCACACTGTATTTATGTTATGGTCGGTCACCCTCCTATTAAAGAGCCTTCCACTAGTGTGTCAGGTATGACATCTTGTTCACCTAAGAGAGAGAAAGAGAGAAAGAGAGAAAAAGAGAAAGAGAGAGAAAGAGAGAGAGAAAGAGAGAGAGAGAGAAAGAGAGAGAGAGAGAGAGAAAGAGAGAGAAAGAGAGAGAGAAAGAGAGAGAGAAAGAGAGAGAGAAAAAGAGAGAGAAAAAGAGAGAGAGAAAAAGAGAGAGAGAAAAAGAGAGAGAGAGAGAGAGAGAGAGAGAGAGAGAGAGAGAGAGAGAGAGGAAACCCTGTGGCTGTAAAAACATTCACTCCCTCCTCTCTATGGACTGACCCTCATCAATGTCAAGTTAGTAGATAATCTCAGCAGGGTGGAGCTTGGGATAAAAATTACAAACTTGGTTTGAAAAACAGTGTAACTTGAGCATCTATCCCATTGTGGTTTTCCTTTCCCAAAGTCCTTCCTTCCACTAGAAAACTATCAAAAGGCAAATTATTCACAATTTTTTGCATAATATATTCAAAGTTTGAATGCGAATAATTCGTAAATTTCCTCTTGTAACTATTTGAATTTTCGAATATCCGCACATCCTTATTAATGGTNATTTTTTGCATAATATATTCAAAGTTTGAATGCGAATAATTCGTAAATTTCCTCTTGTAACTATTTGAATTTTCGAATATCCGCACATCCTTATTAATGGTACTGGCTGCTGGTTTTGATACTAGTCTCAGTGGAAAAAACACTTTGTGAAAATCTTGGACTTTTCACTCTAAGATTTTTTTATTCGAAGATGAAGTCGAAGGTACTAAAGTCTTTGATTTGACTTTGAAAATGCAAAGCTTCGCACACCCCTAATGTTTTGTTCTCTAAACACCTTCTCTCTTTGGCGCTTTCTCCCATAAANGAAAATGCAAAGCTTCGCACACCCCTAATGTTTTGTTCTCTAAACACCTTCTCTCTTTGGCGCTTTCTCCCATAAGGCAGCATGAGTTACACATCCTGCCTTTTCCTCCCATCAACATCAGCAATCATGTGAATCGTGTGGCACCCTTGTTAAAATTTATTTTTGCAGTGTTTGGCTTTAAGTTAACAAGTGAGATACCTTCACACTTGTAAAGAAGTTTGAAAGTAACAAGGAAATGAAAAGAGGGAAA
>NQII01004389.1:37669-102435 GCA_002778355.1 Clitarchus hookeri
GGGGTCGCAATGCCAAAAGCCTCGTGGAGTAGACAAATGCTGATCTGGAGAGGGCAGTCACTGAATGATTCGCCCAGCACAGGAAGGCAATGACAAGCTGAACCAGCTCATGATGGAAAATTCAAGAACCTGTGTGATTTCATGGGATATACTACATTACCATGTCATATGTTTATTTATGTAAGTATTTGCCACTCTAGTACTGCACTGTGTTATGTATGAAACGATGAGCCACTAATTTCACTCCTCTGTTAATTACAACTTCAATACAAGAAAGACAACCTGCATTACTAGTAAAACTTCCTCCCTTCCCCACTTCATGACCCACATCAACATGTTTAATGTGAAAACTGGATCAGCTTTAAGCAGATGTCACAAAGTGCCGAGCGGCATGTCTAGTAGTTAGCCTATGTTAACCTTAACCTAACTTTATTACAGACCAGTTGTCACATCTGTCATGCACACGCACCAACTACATTTATTTCTTGAAATTCCTATTGTTTGTGTGTGTGGTCAACCCACTTGCATTTGTGTATTGAATTCTAAATGATTTTGTAATTGGGAAACTATAAAAGCCTATAATAATTTACGGCTAATGTTATACTCTCAACCCTTCTGGGGTACCCTTTAAGGCAATAAAAACAATTGTTTTCCGTTTATACACATAAACCTCTAAAACTAGAACTATGAGCTGGCTATAAATGTATTCATAGTGGGTGAAAGCCACTCTGCATTTTTTTTGTGATAATACAGTTTTGTGGTATTATGTTATTTAAAGATGTACAACTACTGAAATAAATCAATTTTTAATTACTATATCCTCCCATTTTGCCCATGAGAACACACAGAAAATGGACTTTGCACTCGCATAACATTACATGGCACTCATGTACACTATTTTTGGCTGCAAGGTGAGGTTATTTAATTCATAATACATCTCTGCCTAGTGAATTAAATAAATATTACATAGAAAACACATGTTTTTTTTTTCTTTAGCACCAGAGATGATTTGAACTTCACAGGAAAAATACACTTTCCTTATAATTTTAGAATTTAAAATTTGTTTCTGTCTTGATTCTACAAAGTCAATAAATAGAAACAATGGCACTTGGTAAAATTGTAGTCCTACTGAACATTTTGGTACGTTACACCAATAATTCATTTGCACTTTCCTATATAATACACAACTTTTGTTCTGCCACCAGAAAATTGTAAAAAAACCAAAGGTTTCACTGCATTACATATTCATCATGATAGAAGGTAAAAGATAATGAATGGAAACAGGAAATGTGTCAAAACTGCAGTCCATGTTAAACATATAAGATTACTATAAAACGGCCCAGATGTCTAATATATGGCTCTCTCTATCTCCCTATCTCTTTATATCTATCGATATCTATAGTTGTCTATCACTATATATATATATATATGTGTATATATATATATGTATATACATATATATCTATCTACCTATCTACCTCTACCTATATCTCTCTATATCATGTTTATCTACATCTATCTCTATCAATCGCTAGCTATCTTTATCAATCGCTAGCTATCTTTATCAATCGCTAGCTATCTTTATCTATAGCTATCTATCTGTGTATGTTTGTGTGTCAGTACTGATAATCCTCTTTGTTCACAGTCTACTCTATCATCACTGTTACAAATGGCCAGGTGGCATAAATCTAGGTTTGAACATTAGGTGCTGAATCATTGCATCACACATCAGCAGCTGATGGCATGTCTTGGCTCCCTGTAAAGTGGTGATAGTCAAAATTGATGCACTTCTTGTGCTGCCTTTTGAAATGTGGAGTTTAGTAACAGGATAATCTGGTACAATTGCACACTAATTGCAAAAAGTACTGTAATACAACAATGTTTTCACTGTAACCAAACCAGTTCTGTTATTTACAGACCAATAAATCTATGGATTAAACAGTAACTTACTGATGACCCTGTAGCTCATAAGCTGTCCCTTGCTGCCCACCAATGTCCCATACTATGACACTCTGGTCAAAACTACCAGAGAAGAGTAGCTGCCTGTCAGAGTCCCACGAAAGAGCTCGTATGCTGCCACTGTGACCCTTCAGAGATGTTATGAGTTGTATTCTACTGTTCTCCAGTTTCAACATTGCAATGTGGCCAGAGTAATCACCCACAAAGGCATGCTTTGATTGTGAATCAAATCTTGAAACTGAGTTGAGGAAAAAGTTAATTTTCAGGACCATGGAAACAAGTTTGGTTTGATAAAATGCCAAAGACTGATAGTAAACAACAACAAAACAACAGGTACCACACCCATGCAAGTCATATAAAAAACAAATTAAAATAATAAAGATTATAGTAGTAAAATTCAGCAACAAAAAGCATTTATTTATACAATATTCTGTCAATGTTTTAATCAAGAGTCAACTTTTTCCAAGACTATATGTGAACCTAAGGCTTAATTATGTGGATGTAAATACCAAGCCCAAAATAAAAATACACAACATGGCAAAAGGAACAATAAAGTAGGAAGAGGAAATAAAGTATGGCAACATGTACCATAAGTGCACCAAACAAAAAAGCATCAAGATATGATAGTCTATGATATATATTAAGAATTATACTTGGAATTTAAATTGATTTTGGTCACTGAATGTTATCAGTACAAAACAGAACCAAGGAAAGAAAAATTACACATCAAAAGCAGAAAATATTTAAACCATAAAAAAATTGCAAAATAAACAAAAAGGTTAAGACCAAATCCTATGCTTAAAAATATCAAACAATTAAATTCAGGATATGAGTATCCCAGTTGCTGAAGATCGACTAACAAATATAATTAACTGAGAATTATGAACAAGAGAATACAGGAACTTTTGTGAAGTGGATACAACTTATAAACAAAAACAGATTGTATAAGGATACTGGAGTGCTGTGCACCAGCCCTCACTGTTGTACTCCCCCAGGCGTCTGCCACTCTCTGAGCAGTGGTACTGGAACTGTTTGTCTCTTCCCACACTCAGCACCCATTCACAGTTCAAGGCAAAGTATATGCCAGTGACACGACCCTGGTGAGCCGGGTAGTTGCGAACATGATTCATACGGTTAAGGTCTGAAGCCAGGATAAATTCCTGCAAAATAACATAAAATCATGACTACAAGCCCAGTTAATAATAATTGAAAAGTTTAGAGTGATCATTAAGTACTACTACAGGTTCAATAATTTATATAAATGATATTGATAAAGATTAAGTTGCCAGAAATAGTGTAAGTGAAAAGATTTAGACAGTTCTTAACATTGAAGTCTTGAGAGCCGATCACAATTGGTGTGCATTTTTATTTTAATCCTGCAAGGATAAAATGTATTTTACGTTTCACATTGCACAACTATGCAATGGAAATTAAGGCTATGTCATCCGACCTCGTCCCTTGGCCTTGCACGAGGCGCAGTGCCGTGCGTGCATGAGGCGCAGTGCCGTGCGTGCATGAGGCGCAGGGCCGTGAGATGTGTGTGTCTAGTGCCGGAAAAGTGGGCTACGGCCAAAGAGGATAAGGGTTCTTGTTGGGTTAATGTTTCTATGCAAGTGTTTTGCCATGCACTCCTGTGCACATTCTTGTGAACTAGCTTGTAAGGTTTTGTTAGCATATGAGTTCTTTGTGTTTTGCTGTGTACTACTGTGCACGTTCTGAAAGCTAGTAATTAAGAGTTGATGTATTTATTCTGCCGTCCACTGCGTGCACGTTCTTGTACTCATCATCATCTGCACTCATGCTTCATATCCATGCACGTGGCCTGACGGGACCTGCACTTCCGGAGCAGGCTAGTGTCCCCACTTCCGACTGCCATTTGGCTTTCTCTCGTGGGAGCTCAAGGTTGACAAACACGTGCCGCATGACCTGTGGGGGCCTCATCTTTGCTATCACTCATCCTTAGTTCTACCCATTATTAATTAACTAAAAAACCGTTTTACTTTACCGCTGCAGCCATCCTCATCGCTTCCGTTGATTCAGAGGGCCCTTAACTTATTATTTTCGCCTATGGGCTTTTGTTGTCAATGTAACTTTGTGTAATTTCATGCTAGTTCAGGCGAGGTCTCGTGCAAGTGATTTTATGCCGCTGTGTTAAATAATGTATCGATTCTTTTCCTTTTGAGTTCGTCCAGACGATACCGCTGGTCGGCGAGTTTTCTCGGGGATCACTCGTTTCCCCCATCCTTGCATTCCAGTACTGCTCCATACTCACCTCGCTTCACCTTGATCGGCTCTCAAGACCTCTATGTTAAGAGCCACTCAAATCTCTTCACTCACTCACTTTTGAGTTGTGTAGCACCCTGTGCAGTTTAATGTTGTTTTGTTTCACAATTAATGACGGATGGCTGTGGAACTAACGTGCACGTGGTTATGATTATTTTTAAAGTTTAAGTAGTAATCTACTCCTATACTTGCATTTGGTGTGCTCCATGGCAAACAACTGGGCAGAAGAGTTATGCGTCTGTGTTAAAACAAGCCACGTGGCTATGTCGCGACCCTAGATGAAATATCAAACTGGCACTGTATTGTGCAGCAACGCAGTGCTCCACAGTGAAATTTATCACTGAGAGGCCTGTGTGCCTGAAAGGACTGCATAAAAGGATGGCCAGTCACACTTCACAACCCCCCTTCCCCTGAAAACCCCCTCAAATTGATTCATACCATTCTAATTGAAGGAGAGGTAGCAGTTATGGGTAAATATTGTAATGAAAAATGTTTTTACAACAGAAACAGAGCTCACCATTTCTAGGTAGCATTTAGGAGGATCCAGGTTTCATTTCCATACCGGCCATTATGACTGATTTTCCATGATCTTTCGGACTCACTCTAGAGGACTACTGGAATAGTGCATTGATACGGGCCACGATTGCTTTCTTTCGCATTGTTAACTTTCCTAGCCAATGGTTTCATCACTAATTATCCAACTGCTGACGAGATGTTAAGCCTTAACTACTTGCCTATGTTGTACTGCTTATAATTATGAATGCAAACTGTGTGACTGTGAATTGTACATTCTATGACTATCTTATCAGGTATGTCTCTAACCAATCCAAATGTCAGCCCCATCAGCCAGCGTACTGGGGCTCAAGCTCGTATCTATTGCCGGATTGGCAACACTAAAGTTCTGCCAACACCAGAATTGGGATATGAGGCATCACTCCCTACACCTCTGATGATATTGGGATCATAAGATGAAGTCAGGTCCTCCTCCTTACAACCAGCAACTCCAATGGTGGCACTGCATATTGCCCAAACTATTTGCTCAAATCTTCTCACGCCTTTGTCATTTTTTCCAAAACATTATATTCATGTTAGTGGTTGAACTATTTACTATCTCAAAGTCTGGCATGTTTATAACACTTGATATAAAAAAAAATATTTATGACACTGCTTGAGAAACCCAGCAAAGCAACTATTCTGAATACCAGTCACAGGTCAACTCCCTCAGGAGTAGGAAGAACCATCCACTCCGCTACACACAATTGCTCGGGCTTCTTATTCAGCATTCTGCTATGCATGACGACATGACACGATTGTCCTCAGTCTTGGAACGACACAGGGCAGCTTTGCAGCATTCTGGTTTACATTATAGACACCCTAAAAAAGCCTAACCTACTGAACATGGCAATGATATCGCATATTCACACATCACCTTGTCAGATCACCAATTTGGTAATACTGAGTACCACCGAACAACTAATTGCACCATGTCCACCAGGTGGTTTACTTAACATTCTGCTATATTCAAATTGCTGCAAATATAGCTCAAATATAGGCATCTGTGCGACAGCAATGATGCATTCCAAGAGACCATTAACACCAGATGAATGATGTGGGCATACAGGTAAGAAAAAATCTTATTAATACCTTGCCCTACAATGATTAGTGCTATCAGATGGTTTATTATCGTAAATGTCAACATGCCACACAGTCAAGCCTGTACACTTCTGATATAACAGTTTCTCTAGTGTTTGGCTACAGAAGGGCTCTACATAAGCTAACGGAGTTTCACTCCTGCAGACCACTAGCATCCTCCTGTTAGTAACTGATACTTATAAAAATTCAAAAATTGAAAGACAAATGCTTGCAAAATGTGTCCTACTGGTTCTTGGTATCCTGCTGAAGTTGTGAAAACAAGTGGTGAGGTAGGGAGAATCCCAATTCCGCAGGGAAAATCCAGATCCCCCCCCTCCCCCTTTGGACCAGAATTACCCATTGGAATATCCTTCTATCACACTGTTAATAGTTGAGAGCTCTCAGAGCAGGCCATTGCAAGTGTTACCCAGTAACTCCCATTTGGCACACCTGTCACACCTGGACTAGAATTTAGTTTTCTGCAAAAATACTAGCATTTCAGTTGCCAGGTGGTAGGTATTGTCCTAAAACACATTTTTACAGGCCCAGCCTCGGTTACAACCACCCTCCTTTACTAATAATAATCACCACTGTCTCAACTCAGCCCAACCAACCTTCGGAGCAAAGTCCCATGAAGCTAGGTGGCTGGTCCATCTAATCCATCCACTCACCACCTTAACTCCACCTGCCAACACGAATATTACCTACATACTAGTATCACATATTTCAAATGTCTATTACAGTTATTGGCAACACTCTTGAACACGGAATTGCCCAAAAGCTTTATGCTATGGGCAATCACAAGGATGATGGACCTGGATACTACATGGGGCGAGCAGCCAGAACCAGATCATGACAGAACCAGATGGATGAAATCCATCTCATCTCTAATACATGGAGTTGACAGAGATGTGGTTGTCTCTTTTGTCAAGGAGACACAAAAGAGGCTGAGTGCTTCTTCTGAAGAGGTTTCAGAAGAACCGAGAAGTGGAATGACCTCGGAACAGCAAGAAGAGGTGACTACTTTAACCAAGAAAGAGACTGTATTTGATACAGATAGTGTTAGTCAAGAGGTCAACGACATAATGGAAGACCTAGTGGAGTATTGCACGGCACCCACTAAGAAAATGAACAAAGAAAACAGTAATTATTTACTGTCAAAGATCTATCAGCTGAAGGCAAAGCTGGACAAGGCCTTATTAGCCAACGCTGTGCTAAAAGGCGAAGTAAAAGGGTTACAGGCAAAGCCTACAGTAATGGGTACAAGTTACATGCAGATGGCTGCAAAGGTAACAACAAAGCCTAGCGTAACAAAATGATTGGAAGTGGAGCCCAGACCACAAAGAAAGTTGGTAATAGTACTGCCAGCCAACAAAGAGCAGACAAGCCAACAAACCAAGGAACTTCTACAAAGCAAAGTGGACCAAATTGTAGAAGGACTGAAGATAAAGAATATATTCAGTCTAAGAAAGGGTGACGTGATGATTGAGGCTGGTGACGACAAGATACTGGAGAACCTAAGGAGAGTATAAACTATCCAGGAAGTAGGTCTAAGACTCGAAGCACAAAGAAAGAAGGGTCCAAAGGTCATGATATGAAATACCCAGGGAGCTCGACACAGGTGATGAGCTCATCAAGATAATTCACGGACAGAATTTCAGTGATACTGGAATTCCCCTTGAAAAGTTGAAAGCAACCATGCATGCCCGGATAAGAAGAGGTGAGAGGAACGCAAGAACCGTTCGCATAGTGTTTGAATGTTCACCAAAGGTCAGAAAGCACCTCGTAGAGTGGGAAAGAATTTATCTTGGATATGACAGTTGCAGAACAAACAAAGGACTTTTGTAAGCCTCTCACTCTCAGGTGCTTCAAGTGTCAGAAGTACGGTCAACAGTCCAATCATTGAGAAGGGTCGGATGTGTGCTCATGTTGTGGCGAACAGGGCCACAGCTATAAGAGTGAGAAATGTCCCATGAAAGGGAGAAAAGAGAACAAGTGTGCCAACTGCAAGATGGAGGGAAAGGAGCACGACCATACGGTAGACTGGAGAGAATGGCCTGCATACCAGAAGGCATTTGAGATGGAGTTTGCTCGAACAGACTATGGGCTGTGAGACAATAAAATGTGGACAGTTCTCAAAGGAATAGTCTTTGATAGTGAAGCAGAAACCAGTCAGGTGGAATGTGTGACACAATTAATGGAAATGTTGTTGCCAAGTTACTCCCATGATAATGAAACTAAAATGCACACTCTAAAGAGAAGAGTGATGAGTGAGTTGCCATGGATGGACAACAGTCAAGAATTTACAATGCAAGAGCTTGATCAAGTTATGACCAGTATGAAAAACAAAAAAACTCCCGGGATGGATAACTTAACAATGGAGATTGTTAAGGAGGCATATCCAAGAGTACGGTGCTTACTGATACAACTGTACGAGTGCCTGAAGCAAGGAGTATTCCCAGTTACTTAGAAGAACGGAATATTGAATATATTGTATAAAGGGTCAGGGAAAGAACCCCCTCGCAACCAAAATCATACAGACCCTTGTCATTGTTGCCAGTGTTAGGCACGATGTATGAGAAGCTAATAAATAGAAGATTGATGCAGTATCTAGAAGGAATAAGCCTTTTACATCATAGGCAGTATGGCTTCAGAAGAACTATGAGCATGCTAATGAAGTGGTAGAGGCAGTTCAGATGGCACCATATGATTACATCATGGGAGTATTCTTAGATATTGCTGGAGCATTTGATGATGCTTGGTGGCCAGAGATCATGTGGCATCTCAAAGAAAAGGAATGTCCAGCAAACATATACTTGGTGTTGCAGGACTATTTCAAGAACAGGAAGAGTGTTTACTCAGACGGAGAGCTGAGAGTACAAAAGGAAATTACTAAGGGTTGTCCACAGGGTTCTGTCCTGGGCCCACTGCTGTGGAACGTAGTGTTTGATGAACTTCTGCAAGTCCCTCTACCGGAAGACTGTGAACTCTACAGATATGCCGATGATGGGCTGACACTCGTCCCAACATGGTTGCAAAGAGAACTGGAAGGCACAGCAGAACAAGTTCTTCTCATAAGAGTAGAAGCATGGGCAGACTCTGTAAGGGTAAAATTCGCAGCAGACAAGACCAACTGCACGATGCTGAAAGGGGACCTTCAGAAGAGATACTTAGTAGTGAGGTTCCAGGACAGACCCTTAAAATTCCTTAAATGTGTGAAATACCTGGGAGTCATGTTGGAGTCAAAGTTGACATTTATGGAACATGTCAAGTGTGTGCGTGTGTGTGTGTGTGTGTGACAAAGCTGTGGTCCTGTTCGGAAAACTCCGAGCAGTTGCACTCGCCAGTTGGGGACATGACTTTCACATGTTGAAAGTCATATATAAAGGGATCTTTGAGTCAATTATATCTTATGGGTGCACAGTATGGTACAAGAAGGTGCAACAAGTTTTAATCAGGAGAAGACCTGAAAAGACTCAAAGACACCCCCCCCCCCTTTTATGATAGCAGTGACGAAGGCATAACGAACCGTGTCCAACGATGCTTTGCCAGTTCTAGCAGAAGTGCTACCTGTCGATTTGCTAGTAACTGAAAGAAGTGGATTAAAGGAGCTGGCAAGGAGAAGAACTCCTACTCCTGAAGAGCGGAATGAAACCAGGCAGCAAATCTTTTCAGTTTGGCAAGATAGATGGAACACCTCAACCAAGGGAAGAGAGAAACATATGGTGTTTCCAGATGTAACTGACAAATTGAAGAAGGAATGGATTAACGTAAATCACTATGTAGCACAAATGCTGACAGGTCATAGAAATTTCAAAGCAAAGCTGCATGGGTTTAGTCTAGTACCATCACCAATGTGTGCGGTGTGTGACCAACCAGACACGGTTAGGCATGTAATTGATGAGTGTGCCAAGACTGAAGACATAAGGATTAGAACCAAGGAACTACTGTCAGAGTACGATATGGGTGAAATAGACAAGAGACAAGTCCACAGATGGCAGGGCACTGCAAAGATCTTTGTGGTTTTCATCACAAAGACTGTGGCAGAAGCTTGGGAGTTCTGCACACGAAGACAGCAAGTGCAGCATGTGAGAAATGCTACGCGGAGAACTGTGTTCGAACTAACAAGACCAAGAAGACAGATCCAGGAAGTTGAACATGGATGTACATCAGGAAAACTGTCAACCGCGACCTCCTACCAGGTGAAAGATCTTTGGTGCCAGGTGAGAAGGGCAGAAAATGGATCGCTTGTTATCTACTTGGAAGAGGCCAATCGGGGAGAAGTGGTTCCACCCGAAGAGATTGCACAAGCACGAGATCAGAGATTGGTTGCAGTCGATCCTGCCTCGTTTTATAACATGGCAGAGTTAGGAGAACGCATCCGTAAACTGGAAGGAATACTGATACTGTCAGCTTCGATAGCTACAGTTATCAGACAAACAGATGGTGGCAACAGGATTCTGTTCCCCTAAAAAGCAATATGACCGGATGCTCCTGGCTACTAATAATATCCCCAGAGAAAAAGATGAATTTCAGAAGCTTCTTCAGGAGACCTTCAAAAGAAGAGGATGAGAAGTTCAACCTGGAGGAAGCCAGAAAAGAAGCTATCGAGACATATGGGAGGAATACGTTTATTCACAACCTTTTACCGGATATAAAGTAGTGAGGCATTAGGCAAGCAAGAAAGAACAGAAAATGGACCAACTACTCCTCCAAAGGGATTGGGCCCGGGGGACCGAGCAGGTGATGCCCAACCNAAGACAGACTGGCTGAAAAGAGCCAAAAGAAAGAACAAACATCGGACAATGACTCACGGTGAGAAAGCCAACCCCACAGTGATCTAGAGATGAATGGAAGAGAAAGATCACAGGATGAGTGGTTTCATGCCTTACTCATATTGAGTACAGTTGCATGAGGGGAGAAAGGAGAGACCCATGTGGGGCGCTCACTGGAAGCAGTCTGTCTATTACAGTGCCTTCCTCATAGGTACTGCCTTGTTGGACAGACCATTAGATGGTACCAAGGCTTGTCCACTAGCTAGGGCATCTGATTATCTAGCGCTTGGATGGTTGGCCAAGCCCTGAATTGCAACATGAAGAAATTCAAGAAGATGAAAAAGACTTTTGGGAAAAGTCAACTAGTACCATAACAATTTAAATAATGCTATGGGTTATTGGATAAACCCCAAGGTTTCCTCTGGTGCCTGATCCATTAAGGTTGAACTCATGTGGCAGTGGGTTGAAACTCCACATGCTGGAAGAGATCTGGAGGGCTACACACCCATAAAAGGGCCAACACAGCGAGTGGCAACACAGCTCCAGTAATAGCCTCGATTGGCAGTAGAGTGTTTGATAGTATGGGGGGGGGGAGCAAATGGCATGCGTAGTAATGCATTGGGGCTTAGAACTGGTTAACAGTGGCATTAACTAAATGTTCTTTTCACACTGATTAAGCATAACTCAATCCTTGTCCTTCACGGACCCACTGGCACTGTATTGTTACACTCCTAATGGAGACTGGGTACAGACATCTGGTGGGTCAGCCTTTAAAGGTGGCCAAGGGAACAGCATAATACTGAGTGCCAAACATAGTCTGTATAACTCGAAGAAAATCCCAAAAAAGTGAAGAGCCCATGTTCAAAAACTTGGAACAATTAAAATAATCTCGTAATGTACTACTTGAAATGATGATTACCATAAGTCTTTTAGAAAGGATCTTGAACAAACAGTAAATGGCTAGCTGTCAACAGTGCTTGATTACTGGTAGACTTTGCTAGGGTGGCAACAGCATTCATCTATCAATTCAAAAGATTTTTAATATTCTCAAAATTTCTTTTTCGTCAAAAAAATTGAAAATATGCAAAAGTTAACACAAACAGTTTTACTATAAAAATACTTAAAATAATTGTACAATAAAAATGTATTTACACATCATCACATGTAATTCTTGAGTAGTAACACAGGTAGGGTAGTGTTAGTCACCACTGCTAGCAACCAAGTTGTTACCAATCCAGTGTTCTGCCCATGTCCAAGAGGACAATACCTGGCACCAGGTGTCATAGTGAGGTATTTACTTACTATGCCACTATATCACTGACCTGATGACACCATTCCACTTTATGCAATGTGATGTAATGGTGCGAAGGCTTCACAAAGCTTTTTGAAAGAATTTGGTGTGGATGACACCAGGTTGTTTACTCTATGTAAGGGTACCTGATGTAAAGAGTGTGTAGTTAGTGTAAAGCATGGGTTATGTGATTGCAAGGATGATGAGCGTGAAAAGGAGTGAGGAAGAGTATCGAGTGAGGAAGAGTATCGGTGCATGCAATGATATGCTCTTAAAAATGGCATGATGGGGAAATAAATATTCAAGAAAATGCATTTCTCCCAACACAAAATTCTTCACGAATTGGCACCACAAAACATGGAACACACAATATCCTTTACCTGTAAATTGTATGCAATGATGAAATCATAACTACACTCGCAATTTAAACAATCAAAATCTTCTTGTAGTTTCCACACACTGTTTACTTTTTATATCCACTCTTCATTCATAACTCTGTCGAGGGTGTCGTTTATTAGTTTTTCTACATCTGCCATTTTAAAAGTTGTGTTAAATTCTGTAACTTCTGCTTTTACTTTGGCCGAAGTAATTTTTACAGTGTTATAATGTATGCTACCTTTCATTTGCTAGCAAATCTAACTCATACAGTTTCTCTTCTGTTTTATATGGTTTTACACAATTAGAAGTTTAGTATTCATTTCAGTTTGGGAAAAAGGGACTTTTCTGTCTGAGAACCATGCTGTGATTTCATTTTTTGTGCTGCTGGATGTGGGAAATTTATTAATAACAGAATGACACAGAACATATAATTACATAACCCTTTTCAAAACAGTCTAATAAGTTCAAAAACCAACCCTTGAAAAACTGTGCCTTCATTTCATTATGACAATCTCTTGATATTTTAGATTTTGACCAGAATACCCACCTGCATTTTGGAATAAAACCCATCTTGGCTGACCCAATGTGATACACAAATAAAAACCTTTATCAACAGAAACTTTAAGGCAACCACTAAAAGCAGAATTTTTCCATATAATTTTTTTGGTATGGTGCCGGTCTACCCATGTCTCATCCAGGTAAAATATAGGTATGCTTTCCCCAGACTGTTGAACATAATGCATTTTCTGTAGGAATTTTACCAGCACAGCCATAATTTTCTTTTCCATTAAAAACTTCAGACTGTCATTTAATTTCTTATAACGAAAACCAACACTTTTCAACAATTTTGCCATAGATTATGTTGAAACCGTATTACCTATTTTTTCTTGCATAGCTGCAGTAATTTCTTTTTGTTGTTGGAATTTCCCCGTTATAAAATGGCAACACAGTTCTCCTAAGACAGCCTTTGTTAAAGTCATCAAAATCTGTGACTCATGTCCTGACAAACCTTTTTTTTCTACGAGACACTAATATTGCTTCTGATGTAGATGCAACGCTGCTTTCTCCTTCCTTGCATATCCACCGTACGTTGTACATTCACAGACATCACATGATCTTGCCATCAACTGTTCATTTGTTCAAAATTCTTTACAGCAAAATTTTTTCTTTAATAAATAAGTAGTAATAATTATATAATTGCACACTAAAGACTATAGTTTCATCATGTTTGTGAACCTTCCCTTTTGGAAATACTGGTGCTAGCACAAGGTTTACTTAGCGCTATAATTTCAATGAAAACTTTATAAGCAAGCAAATGAAAAACAGTTTGTATCATTCAAAGCCCGCTAGAGCAGATACCAACAAAGGGGGAGTATTTAGCTGGTGTGGTACACATCAGCTTTGTCGACTAAGCACAAGTCAGACTTTGTTGTCGTCTGCTTCCAAAGTCAGAGGGGCACATTTAGCTACGCATATGGAATATGATTTCTTCTCAGGGTAAGAACAAATAATACCCTCTATTCTGAAAAATGGTTGAGAGTTTATGCTAGTGTCATGCACACTCCTTAATAATGTAAAACACAAACGGATAAAGATCCAGACCTAGGATTTTCACCCACTTATTTAGCAAAATAAGACTCTTGCGAAAAGTGAAATTTTTGACATAATGACATTTTTCAAGATTTGTTGAGTGCATCTGAGAAAAATTTTGCTAGACTAGCTGTGACTACTGTAACCTTGTGAACAAGGCAACGGCGCATAGTAGTGATATGCTACTGGTATCAGATAGTGGGAGGAACAGGGCAGATTGACTGATCCAGAGCAACCAAGAAGTTCTGTGCCAGGTATAGTTGGCTTTGGCCAAATCCTACAGTCACCACATTAGCCTTAAAGTTCTCTTTTGCAGCCTAGTTGTTTATTATCATTGTATTTCCTCCCATGCTCTGTAATGTGATAATAGCCCATTCCTAACTCTCCAACATCATTTTCACTCCACTTAATCTTATCACCTGTGCTGTTATTTATAGCCTGTAATCCCATTGTAAGGTTATCTATTATTGCTACATTAACATTAGGTCACTGTTCTATGCTTTCTAGTCTTGGATTTACCTACGCCGCGGTACAAGGCAGTCTATAATCCCTTTGTTGGGTGCTACATAATGTATGGAAGTTGTACTGCTAATTTCTAAATTTAGTTATGTTAAGAATTCAGTGACAACCTTTTTGATATGCTTTACTAAGGCTCTTGATATTTTTCTTGGCTTCACAGTGTTATGTAGAGTCATTGTTATTCTTTCAGCTTAGTTTTTCCATTTTCTCTTCTGAGTACAGTTTAATATGGACCATGGAGGGCACTATTATTTTCATGAAATATTCAAATTAAAAACATTTTTAACTAGTGCAGTTTTGCAACCTCATTAACATGCACAAGACTCTGTGATAAGTTTAATTTAATAATTTACATTTTCCACTAGACATGACTAGATAGGACATATAAATAGCTCCCTAACATGACCCCATGACTTTCAATGAATAAAGAAAATGTGTTCCGACCTAATACTTCTGTAATGTGTGTGTTATTTTTTGTGTTGTAATTTGTATTGAGAAACTAAATTACATGTTGCCAATTATTAACATACATATTTTAAACGTAGAATTCAATAATGGTGCCACTTTTTTCAGCTTTATTCTATGCTATAATTTTACTGGAGTGTAAAATATACAAAAATTAAATAACGCAAGTGATTCATTATAACTACGTTCTTTAATAACTTTTGTCCATGTAAAGTTACTCTCTACATTCACACTTGACAATGTTCACATACTTGAATATAAATTTTTCAACTTTAAAATGAATATTCTGAATATATGCTTAACTTTCAATCATGCTTAACTGACATTTTTTAATGTGAATTCAATCTATCTTCCTTAATATTTGATTTTTTAATGTCAAATCAAATGGTAATACACTGTATTTGAAATTTTTTTAAATAATCAGTTTGCTTTNGAATGTTCACATACTTGAATATAAATTTTTCAACCTTCAAATGAATATTCTGAATATATGCTTAACTGACTTCTTTTAATGTGAATTCAATCTATCTTCCATAATATTTGATTTTTTAATGTCAAATCAAATGGTAATACACTGTATTTGAAATTTTTTTAAATAATCAGTTTGCTTTTATCTGAAATTTGGTGCAGTTATCCAAAAGTCATTTATATTTTGGGTATCTGTCCAAGCCTACCTGGACTTTACCCTCTCCTTTTATTTTTATGGTGATTGATAAAAATGGCTCAAAATAACCACTACCACACCTGGAGATTCTGAACCTTTGGGGCTCTGTTTCAATAAGCATATGAAAACCATGCAAGAAAACAAGCTTCTAAAAAAGATGCAATGGTATCAGGTATGAATGGTGGAGACATGAAATAGACATTTATTTGTCAAAAAATTATAAGTAAGCCTTAAGACTGGTAGGAATCGCACGTGAATGAATTTGTGATGGTTTACTACTGTCTTCTGCAGTAACAAGGTGAGCCAAACCCACCAACAAATGGAAAAATTCCAAGGATTGGTGCTGGGAGTCAAACCCAGATATTAAAGTTCATTAAAACAAAAATTCTATCCATACATGGCTTAGCCACAGAACTTATGTAACACAAACAAATTAACTTTACTGTATGAAACCATTGGGTTCAATAGTAACACACACACATACACATTGTACACACACTTTATGACAACCAAACATGACTCGTATAATTAAAAAGTAAAGGTTTACTAATGACTAAATCCACAACATTTCTCACAACTTACAGAAANATAAGCCTTAAGACTGGTAGGAATTGCAAGTGAATGAATTTGTGGTGGTTTACTACTGTCTTCTGCAGTAACAAGGTGAGCCAGACCCACCAACAAATGGAAAAATTCCAAGGATTGGTGCTGGGAGTCAAACATGACTCGTATAATTAAAAAGTAAAGGTTTACTAATGACTAAATCCACAACATTTCTCACAACTTACAGAAATACCCCCAACTTCCATTCCAACAAACAAGTGCCTGGTTTCAGCACAGTAGTACACAGCTGTTGCGGCAACTGGCATATAGTGGCATATACTAGGCCAATATTGCCCAGAATCTCGTTTCAACCATACTCGTACAGTTCTGAAAGAAAAATTCAAAACAAGAAAATATATGAGTGGAGGAAAAAAATGTTCCTGAAACTTTTCAAACATCATAAAATCCTTCAATAAAAGGCAATACATATTTTAAGAAAATAAAAAGTAATAAAAAAAATGTTTAGCTAGTTACGAACATTTTGTTTTTTTACCCCTTGTGCTAAAATCACCATGTCCCAAACAGTTGTGACATTTCCAATGGTATTTTCAGGTCTACACAGCGATTTTGTTTGTAATGTGGCACTCGCACAGTTATAGCCGGCTGGAAATTGCCACTGCTAGCTCAGAGGTAGTAACACGAGACTCCTTAAAAAGGACACCAATTAAATATTAAATAAAGTCAAATTCCGGTGTATTTGTTCTATACTTTTATGTACCAATCAAGTGACACAGTTCACATACGATCTTCAGGTATGCAGAGTACGAACCGTTCACAGATAAACAAACAAGTGCAGAACAGCGCCACAGTCGTTTACGAATTATTTACTTTATAAAAACTTGCCAGAAGAAAAACAAATGCAGCGACCTCCTACACCGGCAGAGAAATAATCTAGCAAGTTCAAGTTTGCCGGTGTGGGGATTAGTGCCACGCCCAACGCGGCCTAGGNCGCACAGTTATAGCCGGCTGGAAATTGCCACTGCTAGCTCAGAGGTAGTAACACGAGACTCCTTAAAAAGGACACAAATTAAATATTAAATAAAGTCAAGTTCCGGTGTATTTGTTCTATACTTTTATGTACCAGTCAAGTGACAGAGTTCACATACGATCTTCAGGTATGCAGAGTACGAACCGTTCACAGATAAACAGACAAGTGCAGAACAGCGCCAGAGTCGTTTACGAATTATTTACTTTATAAAAACTTGCCAGAAGAAAAACAAATGCAGCGACCTCCCACACCGGCAGAGAAATAATCTAGCAAGTTCAAGTTTGCCGGTGTGGGGATTAGTGCCATGCCCAACGCGGCCTAGGCGAGCACTGGTTGACGACTTACTTCAAATGACTGACTTCTCGATATCAACTGACTTCAATGGCGACAGGCACATGTGTACTTGTGCTGCCTATCACCCCACTCCCCTCAGATCAGGGCCTGGCATGGGCTGCCACGCACGCTCTCCACAAGATATCGAAACTGCGTCATAGTAACAGATTATCGAACTCGTCCGGCAAAACTGTCGACGCAGTCTGTTAGTTTCTAATCTAATGTTGGCGCTACTGAAACTAAAACTTTGAAAACTGCAACCAGACGCCTGATAAACGTTAAACTGCAAACATATGCCCGATAAACAAACTATCACAATAAAACGAACCACCACTGCTTTTAATTTCAAACCCGATAAAAATATTACGAAGCTTGGCAAAGCGAAAGAAAATCCCGAAAATTAATAATACTGGGTCATTACATGTTCTACTCAATATTTTAAAAAAAAGTGTGAAGGATGATGAAAAACAGGGAAATGTTGGGGTAGTTTAAAAAAACCTTTACAGAAAACAAGTAAAAAATTACAAAAATATTGGTTTGCCTATATCCCAGCTGACTAATCAGTGATTCATTAACTTTCCTTTGTTAAATTGAAAAAAAAAAGAACATAATACAAAAACACACATATGTAATAATGCTTCAAAGCATTAACAACAAAGAAGAGTTGATGAATCACTTTTTTGTCAGCTGGGATATTAGGTGAACCAATATTTTTGTCATGTTTTACTTAGTTTACTATTAAATTTTTTTAAGCGTTTTTTTTATATTTTATTAAAGTTAAAAATTAATTTTATTATATATTCTACACCAGCATTTCCCGGTTTGTCATAATCCTTCACACTTTTTTTAGGACATCAATTTAATATAGTAACATCCCCTTGCAGACCTGAAAATAAATTTTTTTTTTACAGGATAATTTGTATGTCTAAAATTGCAGTTCAGATTTTTCTGTCATTTCCAAAAAAAAAATTTTTTTTTTTTTATAAATTACCGAGCTGCACATACATCTGCTAATGAAACTTAATTTTTTATATGCTCTAATGAAGACTGATGTAGCTACTCAGTGCAGAGTCTTATTAGTTTCATTTCGACTTTGCTCAACAATGTCGCTCTCCATCATATGTTATCTTGATAATTTCAAAACATTCAACAAATGAGCACATAAAAATCCCCAAAATAATACATTATTTCATACAATTCAACTACAGACTCAAACAGTCCCATTTCTTGGCTACATATATATATATATATATATACTAACAAACACAACATTCACGTTTTACTGGAATATTCAATGTAATCAACATCTCTCTACGACCTACATACCCCCTTTACCCACCATTGTTGCGCTCTAGGGGTATAGAAAATGTGATTAATGAAAGACAGTACTAATTGCCAAGTCTGTAGGACAGCCAATTACTCCAATGGTGGTAAAGGAATGCCACAACTCCCTTTCTTGAAATTACAAACATAATGATAGCTATCAATGCCACAGATGTGCCTTGAGGCAGAAATAGTGGAGAGAGAGCAATTCAAATCTGAAGGACCTAAAGTATGTACGTTATGTACATATTGGTAATTTGGAAAGTTACCACACAGTTTGCTTGATATAGGCCATGCACCAAAATGAGTTCACTTCTCTTTCGCAGTTAGAATTGGTGGTCAATTTCAACTATATTGGACCATCACTCAAATGTAAATAAACAAGACTGTCAGTATTCTAAGTCATCTGGTGAGCGGGTTTTAAAAATAAGTATGCACTGTCAAGTGATGGGCGGAAAGAAGACATTACGAAAAGAATACTAAGGTAAGTATTTGAGAGATAGGAACTTGCCAGAAGAGGAGCTAGGAGAAGCCATAGACCTGGGGTATTCAAGCAGCCCACATGCAGCCCAGCAGACTCATCAGACTGGCCAATAGACCAAATATTTTATCTGCAATTCCTTATTTTTAATATTTACTATAGACCATTCAGAGTTACTTCCAGCTTTTCTGAAGCCCTGCTAACGTTCTACTTCCAGGATATTCCTCTGCCTCATGCAANCCATTCAGAGTTACTTCCAGCTTTTCTGAAGCCCTGCTAACGTTCTACTTCCAGGATATTCCTCTGCCTCATGCAAACAAAGTTTAACTAAGTTTAGAAAATTACACGAACGGGGAAATGCACCGCATTAAAGCACACTCAGTGTAATCATATTTTGGGTAAGAAATATTTCTTACTAGGCATTACCAACACACTGATTTTCTCCCTGTTTTTATTCATATTAATTATAAATTTAATATAATTTATAGATAAAATATAAGTAAAAGTTCCATTTAACTAAACATAAGATAATTTTATGTTAACAAAAATATAAAACACTTGTGATACGTGATATATTTAGGAGAGAGCCAAGCACGTCAAGCATTGGGTAATTTTTCAAAGGTTTAATTCAAAAAGTGTGACGAAACTGCAAATAGATTATATTCAGTACAATTACCTAATTTAACGACAACTGTCAACTATCACTACTGTAAAACTTGTAATAAAATTACATTTATATTATTTTATTTATTATGTTTTCACGCAAATAAACTGGTTATGTATAAGTGAGCCATGATTTTTAAATAATTGAGTGTGGCTCGCCAAGCATTGCATATAATTGCAATGCTTGACGGGAAAACTAATTATTCAGCTCTATCAGTGACCTTTTTCTGCTGAAAAATGTTGCTCCAGTACCTCGCCCAACCATTAACCCTTTGAAGAAGAAACATTCCCCCTGGTTTCGTAATTTTTCTCAGTAGACAAGTATATTTTAGTAAAATCTTTGTTTTAAAATTTATATTCGCTAAAATGTAAATAAATAAAACAAATATACATTTAAGTAGCAATGAATACGTTTAGTTAAAATAAAGACAGAAGATAAAAGAAAAACTGCACATTATATGCTAATGATAAATAAAATCACAGATANCGTTTAGTTAAAATAAAGACAGAAGATAAAAGAAAAACTGCACATTATATGCTAATGATAAATAAAATCACAGATACCTGAAAGAAGTAGCTGTAATAAGGTCATCTATCACTATAATGTTTAAAACCAAAGCAATTTTTGTCTGGTTCCGGTAGAGTTAATTTAATTTAAACTATACAGGAAGGGATTACCACCCTTTTATGTTGGCGTATGGCTGTCCATGAATATTTGTATGCAGTGTATATCTGTTATTAGGATTTTCTACTATAAGTTGGTCTTTTTACGCTACTTTTAGTTTTTATGCACAAATCGTGGGAAGTCTTGGTTAAAACATCCTCATCAGATATAAGATTATTAAACGAAGCATTTTCTGCAATGCAGTGACAGACCGATGTTTTAACAGTCCTCTCGTTATATATTACACAGCAACACACACTTACTTCATGTGTGGTCAATATAACACAATTTTACACAAACACCATAAACAATCTCATGCCCTACCCATAGTATTCACTTCATTGCTATCATTATCTTGGCACTCAATGTCAGGCTAATCTTCTCTCTCAGCATCAAACTGAAATGGTTTGGGTGTACTTTCACTCATATTCACTGAAAACTACACACGCTGTAACATGACCTGAGATCTTAGTGTAACATGCACATTTTGTTTTGTGTACGGGACTGATACAGAGAAGGGTAAACACAAATGACTGCTTGGTATCGTGTTCTCTCTCCTAGCAATGCCAGCTGGTCTGACTAACGACAATCGGAATGACATCACAGCTCACTAATACTTATCTATATCACGGCAGAGCTCTGGTTTCGAGCAACGTATTCGCACTGAGTTTGATGCAATCATTTTGTAATTTTTTTAAATTTCATTCACAACAAAAACTGAGAAATCAAAATTTGTGTTGTATGCCCCTTTAAGTTAACAGTGCACATGCAACATTAATTATGTAACAAATTTCCAAGATTCTAACTTCAGTGTCATTAGTTTTAATAGCACTTGTGTCAATATACAACGTGGACCAGAATTGATGTGCCCAACTCCAGATGATTAATTGTGGAAAATAAGGTAAAACATGAAATCTTCAACATCGCTGCGGCCGGAAAAATATTGTGAATGAACGGGACAAATGACGACTGACGAGAATCATTAAACGTGACAGACATGCAACCCTTTCTCAAATTGGCGCAGATTTCAATGCTGGGGCATCAACAAGTGCCAGCGTGCGAACTATTCAACGGACCATCATTGATATGGGCTTTCGGAGCCGAAGGCCCACTCGTGTACCGTTGTTGACTGCACGACACAAAGCTTTACGCCTCGCCTGGGCCCGCCAACACCGCCATTGGACTGTTGATGACTGGAAACACGTTGCCTGGTCTGACGAGTCTCGTTTCCAATTGTATCGGGCGGATGGACGTGTACGGGTATGGAGACATCCTCATGAATCCATGGACCCTACATGTCAACAGGGGACTGTTCAAGCTGGTGGAGGCTCTGTCATGGTATGGGGCGTGTGCAGTTGGCGTGAAATGGGACCCCTGATACATCTAGATACGACACTGACAGGAACAGATATGTAAGCATCCTGTCCGATCACCTGCACCCACTCATGTCCATTGTGCATTCCGACGGACGTGAACAATTCCAGCAGGACAATGCGACACCCCACACGTCGAGAGTTGCTACTGAGTGGCTCAAGGAACACTCTTCTGACTTTAAACACTTCCATTGGCCACCTGAATCACTACACATGAACATTATTGAGATGCCTTGCAACGTGCTGTTCAGAAGAGTTCTCCACCGCCTTGCACTCCTATGGATTTGTGGGCTGCCCTGCAGGATTCATGGTGTGAATTGCCTCCTGCATCCTTCAGACATTAGTCGAGTCCATGCCACGTCGTCTTGCAGCACTTCTGCATGCTCGGGGGGCCCTACACAATATTAGACACTTTTTTTGGCTCTTCATTGTACTTCCTGCAATATTTACATTTATGCATTTCAAAGTTTTATTTTCAACACCACATACCTCCCTTAGTATACACCAAATGATAGTGTTGTGAATGTATACCCCACCTTATTATCCACAAGGAATCACCTCCTGGAGTTTTGCACATGAATTCTGTCCACGTTAAATTATAAACTGCTTTAATCTTCAGGCTTATAGGTGGCAGGTAATAACTAGTATGTTATTAGCACAATTAATTGATGATCTGGAATGAGGTGAGGCTTAGCATGCTAGTGGTACTGTGGGAGATACCACAGTAAACCATGTGTAGTAAAGGCTGTACTACAGCGGCACTGGAATTTTGTATAGGGGCAAAAACCATTCTGAAAAAGTTTAAAAGAAGTTACGTTTTTAGTTATTTTGTAAACCCAGGTGGGAAGAGAATTCAAGAAGATTAAGTAACAAGAGAAGTAAGAATGACAAAAAGTGGAACGGATTATTTGTGAAAAATTTTTTTGTAGTAGTAGTATCTTCAGTTTTCTATGTTCTGCAAATAATGGGAAATAAAGTTTTGTAATTGAATGCTTTCATAACTTACAATGAGATCTGTGTTTTAATTTGCCTAGTTAGCATTTAATTTGCAATTCATCGTGTATTTACAAAACTTGTAACTATTTGTGTTTTGTCTTGAATTCTCTGGTCGGCATAGCATTTTCGATTNTTCATCGTGTATTTACAAAACTTGTAACTATTTGTGTTTTGTCTTGAATTCTCTGGTCGGCATAGCATTTTCGATTCATCTGTTTGCAAAAATGTAAACAATTTAAATATATTCTTTATATAATTTCATTAATATGACGTTAAACTCAGTCACTGCAAAATTATTATGTCTACATATTGGGCATATTTTATAACCTAAATGTGTTTAAATTTGAACATATATATTACCTGACAATTGCTGTGATGGGAAATTTTATTTATTTTGGAGTATTGTATTTTGTTTTACGTCACACCACACTGTTATGAGCCATTATAATAATACCAATTCAGTGAATGTAAATATTTTAGTAATACTGAAGTGTGGTTTAAAACCATAAGCTCGAATTCACCACAAGGGTGTAATGCATTGACTGGGAAGCAGGCGTCGTCCACTAGACAGGGTTTCTATTGGGGGTTAAGCTGGCAGGTTTTGGAGCCTCAATTACAAAGCATTGAACATGAGGAGTGCTAGTGGATGTAGACCTTGTTGGCGCACATGACTGTGTAACTATGTGCCAAGTCCAGGCANTTGAACATGAGGAGTGCTAGTGGATGTAGACCTTGTTGGCGCACATGACTGTGTAACTATGTGCCAAGTCCAGGCATCTGACCACCTTGTCTGCGGCTGAGGGCCGACTTGCTGCTACTGGTTTCTTCGGTGGTGTGGGAGGCAATGTTGAAATAGCACGGGGGATGTGTCAAGAGCAGGCTTCTGTTCTCTCTGGTAGAGCTGGTGGATGTTCCTCTCTGCCGAGCAGCTTCCTCTCTCTTCCACGTATATACTCGGCTGTAACCCTGTTCACTAACTTCCAGGCCTCCAATCAGGACTAGTCTCGTTTTGGCAGCTTTATCTTGCCCAGCCCTGTGGCGAGGCATAAGGGGTAGATAGTATAGAAAGGTAGACAGTGGGGATAGGCATGGCCTGAGAAGAAGTATGAGTAGGCACACCTGGTTACTGGTCTCCAGCAAGTGACTTGGCAGGCGGGACGTCGCCAGCAGACCCAAGCACTTGACAGAAGATGTCAATAGCACGATAGGGGCAACCGCTCTTGTGTTACTCAGGAAGGTGGGACGTCACCATAGAGCCAAGCATCACGAGATGGAGCTCCCTAGCAAGGGTTTGTCTATCTGTCTCCTGCAAGTAACCTGACGGGCAGGACGTCGCCGGCAAACTCAAGCACTTACAAAAGATGACAATAGGCAAAGGAAGGATACTCCTCTCCAGTTACTCAGGAAGGCGGGACGTCGCCATAGATCCACGTATCGTGTAGAGACGGTTCTCCCTGAAGGTGCGGTAGGAATACTGCTGCAAGAATGTTGGAGGTTCTGTGGACAAAGCAGGAGATAGCAGGGGCAGGTAGAGGAATAATAGTGAGCTGTGAAAGATAACTCAGCCAATTCTGCCAGAATGGTAAACACACATAAACGAGCCTGTACCCTGACTTAGCTGAAGGGCTGATCCTAGGATGCCAACTAGAGTGATGCCTAGACTCTGTAAACAGGGAGGCATGGAGGTGCGAGGATGACCCCAGTTGTACATTACTGGAACTCGTGACTCTTAACTACTGGGTAGCTGAGAAGTGCGAAATGCTTCGGTGAGCTGGCAGGCAGCATGACAATCTAGTCTGAGATGAGTATCAGCAAGTGGTAAGCAAAGGCTTGAATGAGTCAGTGCGTGGTCGGGCAGAGTAGCGTCCTACAACTGAGCCGCGAGAGACAGCCGTAGCTGAAGAAGTCGGTTATTCAGAAGCCATCAACTTTTCTCATGCAAGGAGGTATTTTGTTGCAAGTTTGATGTGTGCACTTGTTTCTCATGGGATTTTCTGATATTCTGACACATGACATCTCTCACACAAGGTCTTGTATTATACAAAATCCATTTTTCATTGTATAAAAGAAGATTTAGTGTTTCTTCTATTGTTACCAGCAAGCTATCAAGGAGGTGCATTCTACTTCATAATTTGTGTTTGAAAAATTTTCTCAACATGTTATTTCATTGGCTTATAAATGCTGGTGGTTGAATGCCATGTAATTAAGCAATTAATAGAATGTTTATGCAGCAAATCGTGATTCATTAAAACTCTCAAGTTAGATGTATTAGCTTCTAAATGTGGTCAGGTACTCTTCAATTTCATCACTTTCATGTTCAGATAAGTGGTATTCCAGGGTGGCTAGCAGTATGCTTATAGCAAATTCCCTGACTTCTCCAGGTATCCTGTTACATTTCCCTAACCAACTTACGCTGCAAATATTACAAATATTTTAATGTTTTTTATAAATTAAATAAATTACTGAGGTGACTTTGGCTCATTTTTCTCTCATTTTGTCATAAAAACCACGTAAACAGACCAACAGCTATAAAATATTATTTATCCAATATTTTTTATTGAATAGAAGAGATTCCAACAAACAATTTAACATCCAATTTGAAAACTATAAACATTTCCTAACCTTTGAAACTTAATTCCAAAAAAGTGGGGCAATCTCACCTCGACATGAGGTGACGTAGTCTCAAGGTATCATATAGTTTTAATAATTGTTTAGAAAGATCAGTGAGAGAATGTAACACCAGTGTTACTTTGCAAAAATNAAGGTATCATATAGTTTTAATAATTGTTTAGAAAGATCAGTGAGAGAATGTAACACCAGTGTTACTTTGCAAAAATCAATCTATTAAATAAATACATAGCTTTGAAGCCCAGATTTTTTTCCTTCATGCTAGCAAATCTACCTAGTGGAATCCACTATCGTGAGCTTGTTTCATTATACCATACGGGAGATAACGCCAATTGAATGTTTTTTTTTTTCAAGTGGTGGGACAAAGGAACCTNAAGGTATCATATAGTTTTAATAATTGTTTAGAAAGATCAGTGAGAGAATGTAACACCAGTGTTACTTTGCAAAAAATCAATCTATTAAATAAATACATAGCTTTGAAGCCCAGATTTTTTTCCTTCATGCTAGCAAATCTACCTAGTGGAATCCACTATCGTGAACTTGTTTCATTATACCATACGGGAGATAACGCCAATTGAATGTTTTTTTTTTTCAAGTGGTGGGACAAAGGAACCTCATGGTAGACAAAGCTACACCGGTTGATAGTATATAATAACAAGGATATAAGTATAAAGATGGCAAATGGAAAAAGATGACAGTGGTTAAATACTAGCATTCTGAACCAAAAAAAAAGTTTGAATACAAAACAAGAGACAATACAATGTATCAATTCAATGAGAACCACTAAAAGTGTTTGAATGATTATTTTAGTAAAATAAAAATCAGCCAAGAAAATGTATAATAAAAAGTAAAACAACACAATTGTCCCCAGTAACATTTTGTTTAAATTTCATTTCACCCTAGGTTGAGTAGTCTTATATGTTAACATTTTATTCAAGTAATTTAACTTGCATTAATTTCAGTTTAATTATGTTTCTTAAACTACCCAAGTGTATAAAAATGTATTTTTTTGGTGTTTTTTTCATGCAGTGCAGTGTTCTCCTTGTCTCTTCCCAAGGAGTAATAGTTGTTTACATATTTCTTAGGCAGCAATTTTGAATGTATTTGTGTTAGTATGTTAAGTCAGTATATTAAGTCATTGGGCTCAGTTACTTGAGCAAGAAATTCCGGTTCCTTCTTGTAAAAGAGAAGTTTTGGGGTCCTTGTCATGTTCAGCTCAGCTTAAGTTTAGGCTGATGCAGAATTGAAATTTCATACGGCTGAATCATCACAATGTAGCTCCAGTACCCCAAATTTTACTAAGTAAGCGTTTGCTGGCGGAAATGTGAATTGAAGAGATCTCCAAACGCCACATTTTAATCAAAATTGATAGATTAATTTTTGGAGTGCTACGAAGATTGTCTCCAGGCTACGGCAACGACTGCGTAATCATGGTAATGCCTACCTTGTCTAACCATCTGCCGCATATTTGCATGTATGATTTTTATTTACGTAAAATGAACTACAAATTTTCAACAATATTTTTAAAAGTTTTTTTATTATATTGGTAATTATTAGGACCCAGGAGTCCATTAGTTTCATGCCAATACCAGAACTGACCTATGCTGGACATGAATTTTTGCTGGAGACCAGTAACCAAGTGTGCCTACTCATACTTCTTCTCAGGCCATGCCTATCCCCACTGTCTACCTTTCTATACTATCTACCCCTTATGCNGTGTGCCTACTCATACTTCTTCTCAGGCCATGCCTATCCCCACTGTCTACCTTTCTATACTATCTACCCCTTATGCCTCGCCACAGGGCTGGGCAAGATAAAGCTGCCAAAACGAGACTAGTCCTGATTGGAGGCCTGGAAGTTAGTGAACAGGGTTACAGCCGAGTATATACGTGGAAGAGAGAGGAAGCTGCTCNGTCCTGATTGGAGGCCTGGAAGTTAGTGAACAGGGTTACAGCCGAGTATATACGTGGAAGAGAGAGGAAGCTGCTCGGCAGAGAGGAACATCCACCAGCTCTACCAGAGAGAACAGAAGCCTGCTCTTGACACATCCCCCGTGCTATTTCAACATTGCCTCCCACACCACCGAAGAAACCAGTAGCAGCAAGTCGGCCCTCAGCCGCAGACAAGGTGGTCAGATGCCTGGACTTGGCACATAGTTACACAGTCATGTGCGCCAACAAGGTCTACATCCACTAGCACTCCTCATGTTCAACGTTTCATAAGAAAACTAATTTCATTTGCACTTTTCCCTCTATATTTATGAGATTTTGTTGATAAAACCCACCATCAGACCATTTTCTAAAAGATGAATTAAGTATTGCTATTAAAGATGACAAATGTCCCTCTTAAATTATTTGAATATAGAATTAAATGCAAATCTAATAGTAAATATTATGGCAACATAATATTGTTTTATTTCTTTGTCTGTGTATATGTTCTGATTTCTTTCAACAAATCACGAAAATGGTCTTGTTCTTTCGTTTGGTGAGAAATTGTAATGTACGTGTTTTGCAGTATTTCTGTTCCCTCTCCACCTCTTGCCGTACTCGCAACTCACTTTCATATCAGTGTACACATATTTAATGGTGCCAAACATAATTGTTTCATTTATGTGTATAGCTGTCACTGGCAACAAGCGACACAAGTGTTGGAGCCAATGCAGACGGTTTTGCCGGTGATGAAAATCAATGTTTTGTAATCATTATAGCTTCCATTATATATTGTACGTTATTAATTCTGCATCTGTAAACAGTATTAACAATAAATGTCCTATTATTATCATTATAAAATAAATTCTGCATTGTGATGTTTCCATATTGCAAAATATGAAAAGTTGACTTATGTTTTTGCCTCTGTGTGTATGAAATAAACAAATAGTAATACCAGTGCTTAATTCGTAAATTTTACTATCAATATGTTATTTTAAATTTAGAGGTAAAATTTACAATATCTTAATAAAATAGGGGATGCAACCTTGAAGTTTATAACATAAAAGAACAAAATGAAAACAAAGGCCACAGTCTGCAATGACGACTGCCGCCAACATACTGTCACTTAATTGTGAATATCTTTCCTAAACAGCCAATGTCTGTACCACATCTCTGTATTATGAATGTCACTTAATGAGTGCAAAAGATGCCAGTTAATTTATTACTCCAGAATTCTAAGTATAGTCCATTCACAGTTACTTCCAACTTTTCTAAATCTCTTTCAGGATATTCCTCCACCTCATACAAACAAAGTTTAGCTAAAGCCCATGTGCCATGACAGAAGGTTCTTTGCAAGATTCCATGCAAGCCTGCATGTATGGATGATGCTATGGAAGATTTTGCGGTAATAATATAGAATAGGGGGCTTTTCCGAAAATAAAATTAATTTTTACAGAAAATTGTATCAATCATTATTACTAATTTCAGAGAACATGAATTTACTAGGGGTATTGTGATATTCACATTACATATTTCCAAATGTGATAGTGGGGAGGGCTATGAGGATCAGGGAAATCATAGGGTAAAACACATAAAATCTATGTAAATTCTATGTCTTTAAGTTCCCTTACCACATTAAATTGTAATTACTAATTACATTGTGCACAAATTTACTAGGGGCATCACAATATTCACATTACATACTATCATATGTAATAGTGGGTAAGGCTATGAAGATGAGGTAAATTATGGAGTAAAATACGTAAAAGGTGTAAATTACATGTCATTTAGGTCCCTTAACCTTGTTAAATGCATGAAGATCTTATATAACTCAACCTAACTTCACGATATGTGATTACAGGATGAGAGTGTGCTGACACGAGATAGTGTTACGAAAAGCATAATGCGTGAGCTCTCGTCGGTTCATCAACTTCTGTGATTCACCTATCGTGATGTTAGGATAAAGTTGGTTACATCTGCTGCATTTTGCATGGCTGGCAGCAAAAATATGCAAGACTTTCAATTCCCACACTTGCATGCAATACTGCACAGTACAATTCACTACACTATATAGCCTTTCCAGGCTCTAACTCTACATTGATTATGATACTCACCCATGAAAGCAGCGTATTTAGCTCCTTGGTGAATTATTGCAGATAACGCACAAATAGGACACGTTAATGTCTATTCAATTTGTCGAAACTCCACACACACTCATATTTCTGCACAATTATTATATTGTAACACTACAGATGAACATAATTGCACAGAAACACTTGTATTTTCGCAAAATAATTTGATTTAACATGTTAAATGGAAATAATCACAATGAAACACGCTTAATAGCACTCTTAAATCGCAAACCTTCGCACAATCTAATTCACAAGGTACACTGAATTTGCACACATTCCCAGAATACAACTGTTACGTAAACCACAATCGATGTACATTTATTTCCTGTGTCTGTGCATCATTATTCAACGAATGTATCATGGAGATACACACCAACTACTTGTAAACACCACCTGTGGACGTCTTTTTGTATGATATACTATATGCACATTTTGCAACGGTAATTATGGAGTTTAGGGGCTTTTCTGTGAAAAAAAAAACCCTTGAAAAGTCATATATTTCCACTCTATTAATTACGCAGAACACGAATATACTAGGATCATTAACGTATGACTAATTTCGTAACATGTGCCCACCTAACCTAACAGAACACCTAACCCCACGATGAGTGAATCACTATTTTACATTTTTAAACTAACCTAGGATTGTTGGGTTTTAATCTAACTTATGATTGTAGGGTGTTAATCTAACCTATTATTGTAGGGTCTTAATCTAACCTAGGATTGTAGGGTTTTAAACTAACCTAGGCTTTTTGGGATTCTAACTAACCTAGGGTTGTAGAGTTTTACACTAAACTACAAATTTAGGATTTTGGGGATTTAAAGGAACTGTAAAACACACCAAAAGAATATCAATAAACTCACCTAGAAGGCAGCTGGTACAATTCCTCTGTCAACTGCCAATTCAACTTTGCCTCACTCTGCGAAACACCATGATCCACTAAAACTCCACATACGCGAATATTATGCACTGAAGTACTTATTCATAGCCAAATATTATGCACTAACATTCATAGGCGAATATAATGCACAGAAACACTCGTTCTTGCTTTCTCCGTTTTAAATCCGCCGGATTAGGACGTATATATAAGTATGATACACAGCCACGCTCTTATTTTTTAAAGAGGCGCTCTTAGCCATTACATACCCCGGCCGCCCAGTCAGCGGGGAAGAGGGATCACGCACGCCCTCTCATTGCAAACATGACCAGCGCTCACCGAAATTGACCAAATCCGAAGCCCCGATCTGATTCATCAGATTGCACCGAACATGTCCTACCACAAGGCCTGAGATCCTAGTACTCAGTTTACCAAGCGTGTGGTATAGCCTGAGCACTACCCACACCCTTTACGTCATCACAGGACGCTACCGAAGCAGGTGTCCTGCTCACCGCCCGGCTCTTCAATGAGAGCGGGAATCTCTCTGAGCCTCCTCCAGCATGCAGAGTCAACCACTGCCAGCAAGAGTCCAACCTCTATTGATCAGTACACAAGTGAGAATCACTGATGGGGCTCTTATTTTCCATGGCATGAGTGGGTTTTCCCATGCCCCACCGCCAGGGCCGCCACCCACGGGCAGGGAGACGCGGAGAATCTCTGAAAATTGGTGAGTACCGTCATCCCAGTCCAGTTTTATACCCTGGTTTTTCGTCACTGAAAGCTGTGCTCGCCACGCCGCCCATAAGGCTCGTCCCGCTGACGTCAGAAACAGGGACAGGGAAATTCCTGTTTTGGGTACCAATGGCCTGAATGCCAAGAGGTCCAACACCCCACCAAGTGGTCGGGCCTAGGTACTAACTATCGGCCCAAGCCATCACGGCAGATACCTCTAGCCAGCCACTAGGAAGCTGGTATCCCATAGGGCACGGGTGCCGGAGCCTAATTAGTTTAAACAGGGGTGGCACAAGAAGCCTTGGGTCACCATGGGTGTTGAGAGGCTTTAAGAGATGCATTACACACCCTTTCTGGAAGTCTGTACGGGACCAGACTCTGTTACTATAGCATAGTACTGCCACACCACCTCAAGTGTCCGGCCTCCTTCCTCCCACTGGAGTGACCGTATAATCCTCCCCCTGCCAGATTAGGACGGCAAGAATCATGCCAGCAAAGGCGCAATACCTACTCAGCTGCTTAAAAATTGACCGTTAAAATGCCCATAAGGACATCTGTGGCCGCTAGGTAGCGTCGGATCAGCAATGCCATTAATGATGGCAATCGACGTAAACAGACCAGCCAAACTGCTTGTACATTTTGCAATTTTGTTAAATTTTTTAAAATATGTTCTACTTATTTTAACATGACCCCCTCCTAAATATGAACAAGGTAAGCTGTGCAGAACCTATTAATGCTATTTTTTTTGGTCTAGGACGTTTCATTCAGAAAAGCCTCTAAACTGCATAATCACGTAGAACACAAATATACTAGAGGCATAGCTTTAAAATAAGTAGCACATATTAAAAAAAATTGCTAAATATTTTTGTTTACGTCTATTAATGTCAGAGGAATTATACCAGCTCCCTACCTAGGTGAGCCAATTTACATTATTTTGGTGTGTTTTACGGTTCCTTTAAATCCCTACAATCCTACATTCGTAGTTTAGTGTAAAACCCAAACATCCTAGGTTAGTATAAAACCCAACATTCCTAGGTTAGTTTAAAAATGTAAAATGTTAATTCACCCATCATGGGGTTAGGTTCTGTTAGGTTAGATGGGCACATATTACGAAATTAGTCGGGGGTTAATGCCCCTAGTATATTCGTGTTCTGCATCATTAGTAGAGTGGAAATATACCATTTTTCGTGAATTATTTTTATTTTTTACAGAAAAGCCCCTAAACTTAATAATTACCCATATATTTTCTCTTAGTTTTAATTCATCCAAAAATTAGATATTTTTATGTTAAGTACAAAACGCTTGTTGTACAATGACATTTTAGGAAACAACGAAATACGTCATTTTAAGGGATTTATAAAGATTTGACTAAAAACATTTGCAGAAACCGCAAATAGACTATAATTGTTTTCCCACTTTCGGTATCAAAGTTTTCTAGCAACTCTTATGACGTAATGCCACGAATGTTTGCAGGCTTGGTATGCAAACAATTCACACCTACGCCTCAATTTTTTTTTTGTTTCAATAACATTAGTAATACATATTCTCAAAAGTTAACAAACATGACAATAGCCAAATTTATTTTTTTTAGAAAGTGATTTTCAACTCTGAATATTAACTGGAAAGTATTAAAATGTCACTTACCGATCATCGCTAATACTGACAACACCATCTTCACCTGGTATTAAAAATGCAGCATTTATATCATCACTGCACCCTTCTAACTTTGACAGAAGAACAGGCTTCTTCGTACTATTATATTTATCACCCGAACTACCTGTAGCAGGCTTTATTTCGGCCGCCATATTCAGCAGCGTCTTTCTCTATTTAAAAAAACCTGACTTTTAAAGGCAAATTGTTATTTACAAACACTGTTGACAAAAAGAATGATCCGGACTCCGCTGCAGCGCTACCACTTCATGACCCTTGATGTTTCCATAGAGGATCGTAAGAAAAACTAGACTAATTTCATTTTCACTTTTTCTCTCTATATTACTTCGCCCAGCGCCACTACAAAAGTTAAAAACAAATATTACCAGTGAGATATTTAATAATATTTTACGTTCTTCACTAAAACCTAATTTCAGTAAAATACAATCTAAAAGAATTATAAAAGGTTGTAAAATGACAAGAGCCTGGTACGGCCAATAGACTAAAGATGAAGTAACACGACTATTCGTATTCTGCTCAAGTACTCAACATTGACATAACTCAAAAGAACACAACAATTAAAGTCATATGGTTAACACTGATCAACATGTTTTTTATATCTAAATTTTCAAAAGACAACTACTTGTATATGAATAAAATACTTTTACAAATTTGAATTTAAACAAACATCATTACACGTTTGTTACAGAAAGTAAAAATACATAACAAAGTACTAGTTTACTAAACAGTATTCGAATCACAAAACCAATCCATGCCCATTTTTGCTAGACATGTTTGTTCTAACCCAATCACTAAATATGAGGTTGACCAATCTCACCAGCTGCACAAAAAAAACACTACTGGCAAAAAAGGTGTGAATTGGATTTGAGGTTTGAATACTAGGTTTGTTCGTATGTATCCTCTTTCTGCTACTTATGCTATCGAGGACACGAGATTTTCCCAAGGAGCGTGAAAGGAGAAAAAGAGCAGCTGCTTTCGCCCTGATGACGCAAATGATAAAGCATGAAAGAGTGATTTTTGTTTGGCAAATGGCTCGAAGACGAGAGGTAAGAAACATTATACTAATGTTATTTTATGCAAATATGTCATCTGATGATGAAGACAATAAATAAGTTTAACATGTTCACATAGCTTTAATTAACAATGACAGAGACAAAAATAACTGTGTTTATATTTTTATTCGATGTCAACTTGCAAAGACTAATTGACCAGTGAAAATTATAATTTCCTCCAAAATCCATGATAGGTTCTAGTCAATTATATTTTGTGTAACGTACTAGCTCTGGTGGCCAGGATTAACATTCTTGAGATAGCTAGAACCTAGTTACAACTTAGCGCAACACAAATATATTTGAACGAAGTTATGAATGTGGTTTGTGCGTGAATTCATTTTAAATCGTGTTGGCACAACCGTGCATTAGTAAACGCGAATGTCGGCAAGTAACAAGATTTTCTCTATTTTCTACATCGAAAAACAGGATAATTTGCAATAGTCTGACATGTAGGGTTTTCCAGGGTTGATGTTGAGGGTCCCCACCTAGCCTTGCTTATCAGATTATGGTGGAAACTGATGACTTTGCTGGCACCATAACTCAGTGAGCATCAGTTAGTGAGGGTAGTGCGGTCGAAGGCCTGTGAGTCCCTGGAGTCCTCTGTTGATCTGCAGTGTTTGGAGATGATGAGGTTACCAGTAATTCAAGATACCTATGGTTTTCACTATTATGTAGGTGAGGCTGTGAGCCACCTCACACTCGCTTACTGATACTTCTGTTTGCTGCAAGTGCATGCAACCCCCGAAATACTCAGAGGGTTTAAAAACAAATAAAACACTACTATTTGTACAGGATGTTTTTTTGTTCCTTGATGTACATGCACACTTATGCTATCACATAACGAACTTATGCGCACCGGGTACTCGTTCTGCTGGTGGCCAATGTTGAACAAAAATGGCCAAAGGCACATATGGTTAAAGTGGTGAATATGTTTTACATGTTATGCTCTGGTTGAACTACAGGATGTCAGAACGATCGACCCCTCAGCATAAATGAAGCAAAAATGTTCCAGTGAGTTACGTTGCTATTGAAATGAAAATGATTGCAGCAAAATATGAAGATGCCGAGGAAGTCCGCGCGGAGCGAAACTCCTGTGTTGCCTGCCGGCCAAGTGTTGAATTCACACTGAACATTCGGCATCGGCTTCCACTTAGAGTGAAAAATTACATTGACCTTACATCTAAACAATGTAATACATAATGAAATCACATAGCAAAATACAGAATGGTGACATACCCATATTTGATAAAGTGTCAATTAAGAATTGGAATGTGATGTCTTGGGGTATGGGATTGGAATGTGATGTCATGGGTAACCACACTTAAGAAACATAATAAGAAAACTGTGGGCAATGTAGGCAGTCTGCTGTAATGGAAAATCATAAAGACCCTTAGATATAATAAAATTAATGAAATAATTAAAATTGCAAAATAACTATTTTAAAAATTGTTATACCACTTGTGATAGGCTTCACCCATGGGCGAATCCAAGTGTTCCAAACTGGGAGTTTTGGACGAGTCCATCCCTGAAAAGGGGTGTGGGTAGCCATGCTCGATTTGTAATTCAACAAAAGAATTATATCAAATTGATTGTCTAAGATGTTGGAAATACTTTTGATGACTTCGGGATTTACCTCTCCTCTTTTTAACTACACTCGGAGTCATGTAGCTCTATTTCCATGGCCAGTAGGCCTGCCGATGTCAAGTTGTCGGGTAAGAATTCGGGCATTGCGGTACGAGTTGCCCCACATTCCCTCCGATGGACAGTGTGCCTGACAGTTATGGCGTTCGGGGGACACTATGTAGGATCATTTGTTATTTTCCCCCATGAGTTAACTCTTGATGTAAATAAAGCAAGATGGTCCCTTGAGTCACGTATTTCATGACGACGAGGAGAGTATGTTCCATTCTCGCCAGCACATTCTATCATACTTGCGACTGGGTGTTCACTTTGGCCTGGTGTCAGCTAGGTGAAGTAAGTGACTGCGCAGGTGTAAGTCGTCACGAGAGCACACATGGATGTCTTCTTCACATTAAGTCGTAGATAATATATAAAATAATTCGTAACTAAGTATAATCTTTCTCTTTTATAATTCACATTCAAATGTTAGGTAATAGTTACTGTTTGGATCACTGTGCACTTAACTGCGGATATTTTCAGTATGCCAAACTCTCTCATTAGAACTCTTTTTTATTTATAGAATTAACCTTTCAGTCTGTCCCCTGTCACATTGCCAAATTTTCGCTTTCAACTGTATATTTGCAATTAAATTAGAAGACAAAATACAGACATAAAATGTTTCCATCCAATAAATTGCATCAAATAATCTTGAATGTGTTTGAAAATGTGTCAAACTGTAAACATTTTTTACTTAAAGAATATCATTAGAAATATTATTTAAAAATTATTTTCATATTGAGATATTGCTGTTTGTTTTTCCATGCAGTCATTTACAGGAGGAAATGAAAATCCCCTGTCATACAGTCAAATTTTTCTGTCAATCCGCTTCCAATAATTTTGGTAAAAGAAAGTTGGACATCTATGACTATCGAAACCCATGATTGCAACATCGTGAATGATGTAATATTTGTCTGAAAAAGTTGGATGTCTTCAGATTCCATCACACATTTCAAGACTGGACCTCTTCTAAAATTTATTTGATTTTTGACGGACTCAGCCAATTAGAATAGTGCACAACAAGAATGGCAAAAACTTAAAAATAACGTAAAATTGCCAGAAACGAAGTAGACTATGATGATAATAAATGAATGTAGGTGGTGTTTGGGCATGAATGTCATTTTAAGTGTATATTGCTAGTGTTAATTCTACTCAGGAACAAAACGAGTTTTCTTATTGGGAGAGTTTGGAATAAGAAAAATATTCGGCATTATCTGGAGAGTGTTCCAAAGGGGCCATCCATTATAAGAATTTTAATCTCCAGAAATAATAAACGAGAATGCTTTAACTTAGTTACTTTGTTATTTAATGTCTATTGCAATTACTTTGTTCCTTAACATATAAAATATCGGAACATCGGTTACGTATGCGACTGTAGCGCTTAAATAGTGACGAAAAATTTTTGTTGAAATGCAAAAAGCATTGAGATTCCCAACCTGAGTAGAATTAAACTTAGTATTGAACATAATATTACTATAGGATATTCATGATAAAATTAGCACTTTTGAGGCCCTAGATAGTTTTCCTTTCAGTCATTTTTATTATCCCTTAATGAGTTTAAGTACCTTTTTAAAATAAATTTTATTATACAAGTAATTAACACAGTGTGTTTATTTCTCCACATTTGAAAATTAATGTTTAAGGCTACACAAATATACACATTGTCTATTATTCCAAATAAAAGGGCTTTCAAAAGTGCTCACTTTATCGTCAATAGTCTGTAACTGAGAGGTATTAAATTTCCTTTTTACTGGAAACATCTCAGATTAAAAAAAATTGTATTTAGTAAAGAAGCTAAATTAATTGCAAAATTCCTTATATTTCTTCCTGTAATGGACATTTCAGTGTTAAAATTATTTATAAATAATAATTCCAATTAGATTCTCTTAGTAAAAACTTTAACAGTGTGACACATTTTCAAACACAATCAAGACTATTGATAAAATTTTTTGGAAGGAAAAATTTGACGGGTGTATTCTGACTTGAAATTATATCAACATATATAGTGGAAGGCGGAAATTTGACAGTGTGGCAATGGCCTAAGAAATGTAATTTATTTTCGTTTCTTTTGTAAATTCAAATTTTATTTATAAAAAATGGTTCCTGCACAATTAAATTTAATGCCTATGAGTTCTTAGTGCAATATTTACTTAAAATAGCATTCATGGCCAGACATTTTCTCCTTCGAAGCCATTTTATTTGACAAATATCTCGATTTTTTCAATTTGACGATATTCATAACTGTCCAACTTTATTTGACCAAACTTATTGGAAATAGTTTGAGAGAAAAATTTGACAGGTGCTTAATATAGGTGAGCACATCTCCAATTTGTTGGGTGAGTAGCATATTATCAACTACGGTAAAAGTAGCCGTGTTTGATATTACTCCCCGCACACAGTAATGTACAATTTTGTGAAAAACGTAGAAAATTTTCACGTTATATAGGAACAATAAGCGAAGAATGCTGAAGTTTGTGTCGTAATTCATAATAGAGTGTAATTGTTATGTTGTGTTCATTTTTATACTTTTAAAGTTATTTTACTTACATTTTTATTTAATGTAGGGACATTTGTCTCTGGATAGGGACAATTTAATCTGTTATAGGGACATGGCCGGAAAATTGTTTGCAACACTGGCTGTGATGATGAGCACCGGTCGCGGTGTTTGTAATGTTTTGTGTGGAATCACGTATTTGGTTTTAGTATTAGTGGTGACTGGTGAAATAGGTGTCAGTGGTTGTCAGGAGCTACATGTCAATGTTCTGGCAGATCTGTAAAAGAAACAAAACATGAAACAAATTTTAAATCGAATTGTGAACTTTAAAAGTGGAACGAGAGATGATAACACTACTTTGTTTGGGAATGTAGCCATTGATAATACTGACATTTTGACCGACTGTGTAAAGACGTCAGCCGCGACAAATTTAAACAAAGTGAAAAAAGAAGATGAACTGTCAGATGAATTTGTTGGTTCAAAGTGTCCGCATTTTAACATTGCTACCCTTCTGGTAGTTATACTGCTAGCTGTTGTCTTTGTTGTTCTTCCTGTGGTGTACCTCTTGCATTGTTTTGACTTACTATATGCTCGATGGACAACAGACGACTTTACCGTTCTGATCGCCCATAACCACTACGATCCTAGGCATGAACAATTGTTAAACCACGGGGTTTTTGTTGGGAATCATCGTACAGAAAGCCCTATGTCAAAAGGTAGCTCTGACAGTGGACGAACGGAACAATCGCTACCAGTGCATGAACAATGCACTGTTGTTCCCGACGTAGAAAAGTTCGATTGCTATCCAGAAACTGGAGCAAATGAAAATTTGTGCCGGCAAAGGGGATGCTGTTGGTATGAACATAAGAAAAATGCATTTAATATCTCTTCATCTCTGGGAATTCCCTTTTGTTTTTATCCAAAAAAATATGGTGGGTACCGATTTTTGAACATCACCACTATATCAACAGGAATAGTTGCATTCCTGGAAAGAACATTTGTGTCACCTTATCCAAGAGATATTAACATTCTCAAGCTGGAAGTAAAATATGAACATCAGCAAAGACTTCGCATCAAAGTAAGTTGTAGTTTGATACGAGTTAGGTTGAACTTTATCGTTCTCGATACTATGCTTGTCAGATTTTCATAAGCATGGTGTAATGGTGGAAAATAATAGGGAACTAATCGCTGCAGGGAGGGGATGAGACTATGTTGATATAGGTGGAGGAAGTTTAGAAAAGTGGAGAGGGGAAGGAAAACCAAGGGTAGCCAAAAATATGTGATTGGAGCAGAGGGAACAGTAATTATGAAGTTTAGGGGCTTTTCTATAAAAATAATTCACGGAAAATGGTATATTTTCACTCTACTAATGATGCAGAACACGAATATACTAGAGGCATTAACGTCAGACTAATTTCGTAATGTGTGCCCACCTAATCTAACAGAACCTAACCCCACTATGGGTGAATCACTATTTTACATTTTTAAACTAACCTAGGATAGTAGGGTTTTACACTAACCTAGGATAGTAGAGTTTTATACTAACCTAGGATGTTTGGGTTTTACACTAAACTACAAATGTAGGATTGTAGGGATTTAAAGGACTGTAAAACACACCAAAAGAATGTAAATTGAATCACCTAGGTAGCGGGCTGGTAATTCCTCTGACGTTAATAGACCTTAAAAAACATATTTTGCAAGTTTTTTAAATATGTTGTACTTATTTTAACATTACGCCATCTTGAATATGAACAAGGTAAGCTGTTCAGAACCCACTAATGCAACTTTTGTTGGTTTAGGACGTTTCGTTCAGAAACGTAAACAAACTGGGTATACTGCTCATTTCACAATTTTGTTCAATTTTTTTTAATATGTTGTATTTATTTTAAAGCTATGCCCCATAGTATATTTGTATTCTACGTGATTAGTAGACCAGAAATATATCATAATTTTGAATTTTTTTTTTGTGTTTTTCAGAAAGCCCCCTAAACTTAATAATAATTGTATAGAATAGAGGCGTTTCTGAAGGAAACTTCCTAGATAAACGAAAATAGCATTAATGGATTCTGCACAGCTTACCTTGTTAATATTCAGGAGGGCGTCATGTTAAAATAGGTAGAACGTATTAAATAAAATAGTTAAAAAATACGAGCAGTCCGGTGGTTTGTTTATGGCGGACGCCATGATTCCTGCCATCATCTTAATGGCTTGTGGGTATTGTTACGTCACTGTAACACATCACATGTGATGTTAACTGAAATTTTTGGAGCAGTTCAGTAGCCATTGTCTCTTTGCCAGAGTGAGTTGTGACGTCCCAATCCGACGGATTTAAAATGGAGAAAGCAAGAACCGGTGCTTCTGTGAGTTATATTCGGCTATGAACGAGTGCTTTGGTGTGTAATATTCGCGTATGTGGCTTTTTAGTGGATCATGGTGTTTCGTCGAGTGAGGTAAGGTTGAATTGGCCGAGGACAGAAGAATTGTACCCGCAGTCTACCCTGGTGAGTTAATTGATATTCTTTTGGTGTGTTTTACGGTTCCTTTAAATCCCTAAAAAACCTAAATTCGTAGTTGAGTGTAAAACCCTATAATCCTAGGTTAGTGTAAAACCCTACAATCCTAGGTTAGTTTAAAACCCTAAAATCCTACGTTTGTGTGTAACCCTACAATCCTAGGTTAGTGTAAAACCCTACAATTCTAGATTAGTTTTAAAATGTAAAATAGTTACTCACCCATTGTGGGGTTGGGTTCTGTTAGGTTAGGTGAGCACATATTATGAAAATAGTCGTACTTTAATTCCCCTCGTATATTTGTGTTCTGCGTCTTTAGTAGAGTGGAAATATACCATTTTCCGTGAATTTTTTTTTTTTTTTACAGAAAAGTCACTAAACTTAATAAATACTCAGTCGTCTATGTGGCGGGTGTTACCTGAACGTTTGCCAGTTTGTTGAATTAACGTTGTTTTGGCCCATACAGGTGAGTAAATTCACATTCTTACAGTATGTTTTACTGGTACTTTAAATCCCTAAAAGTCTAGGTTAGATTAGAACAGTTAAATTGCTGGGTTAGATTAATACCCTACAATCCTAGGTTAGATTATGACACTAATCTCCTAAGTTAGATTTAAAATGTAAAATAGTGATTCACTCATTGTGGGGCTAGGTTAAGTTAGGTTAGATGGGCACATATTAAGAAATTGAGTGGACAAATGTTAAATTTAGGTATTTTCATATTTTCTGCGGGTGTATTTTTAGTGATTTTACCCCACAATTTCCCTGATCTTTATTGCCCTCCCCATGATTGTTTTTGTGTATTGTATTGATAGCATGTTAATGCCTCTAGTAAATTCATGTTCTGTGTAATTAGTAGAGTAAAATTATACCACTTTTCGTGATTTTTTCTTTTGTTTTTGGAAAAGTTACTATTCTTTACAATTACCTAACATTTTTCAAAGTTTTGGAAAATATGTTATTTAAAAGATTAACCAACCATTAGAATTATATAATATTTTGAATGATTTACAGTGGGGTTTTAAGAAAGGGAGATCAACTAATGATGCTACATATAGATTAACCACATGCATATTAAATGCCTTGAAGAGTAAAGAGAGTATATTGGCTGGTTCAGTGCAGTGTCACATCGCTTAAAAATGTGATAAAATAGTACTGGCTGGTATAATAATAATAATAATAATAATACCCTCAACAAGGTTACCGCCCAGTGACAAACTCTCTGATCGCTCCCCTACTCAACCTAACTCCTCTTCCACACCCTTCCTGAACTTTGTAACCCCTCTCACAGATACCAATTGCTCCCGCAGCACATTCCACTCCCTCACAGACCTCACAAGCATATACTGCCTACCCTGCTCCATTCTCCTCCATACCCTCTGAAGCTTCTCACTATTGTTTCCTCTCCCTTTAAATACTTCCATACTTAGCTGGTAGTGTAAACTTCCCCACCCTCCCTCTCCACCCACCAGCCTGTACATCCTAACCAGCCTTTCAACTTTCCTCCTGTCCTTTAACGAGCTCCACTCAATTTCTTTCATTATCACTGATGGCCTATAGTTCCCTTCATCCTCACCATCCTGCCTCTGCCTTCTCCATCTACCCTTCACCCATCTTGATGCCCTTCTTTGCACCTTCTCTAGCTCTCGCACCTCCACGTACGGCTCCCATACTGCTTACGGTAGATGTCTTCTGTTATATGACTAAGACTTTTGATTGTGTAAATCACAATTTTCTTTTGCAGAAATTAAAATATTATGTTGTAACTGATTAAGCTTATAAATTATTTAAATCATATTTGTGGCATAATACAGAAGGTAATGATACATGATGAGAAAACAACTATAATTACAGAATCTAATATGAAAACTACAAAGCACTGTTTACCACCGGGCTCGATTCTGGGTCGTTGTTGTTTCTCATATTTATAAATTTTCTACCCTGTAATTTAGTACCTAAAGTTACAACTGTTTTATTTTGAGATGATACGATGTGGTGCGGCAGTATCCTCCCACTTGTATATTTGTTTACATCTGAATTGAGTCAGCATATTTTAATTTAATGACATTTGTTTTGTTTAACATTTCATTTAGTTTTGTTAGAATTGTATAGTATTGTAATTTTACTACAGAGTGCAGTTTATACCTCGGAGAAATGAACTTTTACTATTTTTTATGTAAGTTTGTGAGAATAGGATGTGAATTTATCTTAGATACTTCTTCAGGTAATTGTCTTCTTGTGTGAACCCCAGGACTTTCAAATAAGACATGATGGAAGTCAGTCCACAGTAATTTTTCAGAAAACTGGCAAAGGCCCGCGTTTGGTGCCGTCTCACTAACTGCTCTACTGACGTGGCCGGGGGNTCCTCCCCCGGCCGGCCTTTCTCTGTGCAGTAATCTTCAACTTTCGACCGATCTAACCTCTCTGTGTGGCGATATTCAACTGTCCTGCTCGAAGGTCTACTGATTACTGAGATCCCAACCTCCCCGCAAAGAGGCTTATATGCTCTCTAGCCTGCCTCCCTAATTGTCGGCACGTGCCGCCTTGTTGGGGCGAGGGGGCAGTGGTAGGAAACAGAACAATGCATTTCAAAAACGTGCCCTGGTTCCTGAAGGTTGGGGGGTGGGGGGAAGTGGTGATCTTGCCCCTTGAATTTACCATCTCAGCTTATTCTTTCGCGGTGCATGTTTTCTGGCTTCAGGCAAAATACACCTGACTATCTCCTGATATCTCTGCGCTTACAAATCTCACGGGCTTGCTAGGGGGAGGGGGGAAGGTGGGGGAAGTTGGGTAGACTACGCAGCAGTGACAAAATTTGAGTTTTGAAAATAAATTTGTATAATTAGTTTAGCAATTTGAGACAGTGAATGGTAAATTATATGAACTCTCAAATTAATTGCATACGAACAATCAAGCATTACAGTCACAAGTTGTACATACTAATGCCACTGTTACTGTTTTGCAAAATTCTGTAACTGATTTGTCTAACACAAACAAGCAAAATTGAGTCACTGCAAGAGAATTTCGAACGTCTTGAAAACAGGGTGGACGAGCGTATCTCACATGCCTGAGATAACACTGAGGAACAAATAACAGCTGTCAAATCCAGTGTTACCAGTGTGCAGAATTCAGTTGAGGTTCTAGCCAGACAAGTACATGCCAGCTTAGAAGACACGTGATTCAATGGAAGTTCAAACTACAGAATTGGAAACCCATATTTCCCAAGTGAAAAATCAACCTATTAATGCTTCAGCCGTACCTGAAGCTAATGTAATAGTCAACAGAGATCACCATTTGACAAATTTTGAACGTCACATTAACAGTCAAATTAATTAAACAGAAGTCACCTGCCATAATGTTAAACAAAGTTTGGAATAGCAGAGTACTGACTTATAAGCTAAGCTAGCTGAAATTAATATTAGGTTGAGTGAGTTGCGAGTTAAAACTAACCCTAAACACACCAACACATTTCAGTGATGCTACACCTCAAACTACATTTCCGGCAGATCATGAAAATTCAGTTCCACACACAAGCGCTATTTTGAACGCGACAGCCGCACTTTTACATCACTTGACTAAACAATGGTTGGAAAGGATTCAAACTTTTTCCGGTTGCAGTGTTGAAAACCCATTTATTTACCCTAAGAAAATTGAGGAATACGCTAAATTGTTTGGTTTGGCAGATAACAAACTACTATTATGTCTCGGACTCAGTCCAAAGTCATCTGCTTAGTTTTGGCGGGAACTCATCAAGGAATAGGTGCACTCTTTTGAGCATTTCAAGCACATATATCTAGATCAGTATTGGAATGCTAATATACAGAGAAACCTGAGGATGCGACTACACCTGGACAAGTACCAACCTAAGTGGGGTAAACTCTCGAACAACATTTGTCAGGTGTTTGAGAGAACAAGACACTTGAATGCCCCTAAGGAAGCAGAAGTGATTATATCACAGCTGCCACCTAGGTATCAGGACAGTTGGGAAGACAGGCCGTTCCCTAACTTAACTGATTTACGCCAACAAATACCTAAGATCGATCAGTCTGAAAGGCAGACACAAGTGCAGTATCGGAATCCTGAGAGACCAGTTCAAGTTCGCACACCACCATTTTACCAGCAGACACACACTAGGTCTCAACCAAATCCAGTCAACACTAACAATAATACAAGGGTACACTATTCAGTACTACACTGAAGATGAAACAGCGGTGGAATTTGATCAAAGCAGTGTACATGTACAAGGTCAGTTGTACAATGGGAAGGCAGGAAAGAAGCGTGGCAAACGTTATTCACCAAGCTACCATAAAAATAAATGTAAGGGTTCTAAAGTTGAGGAAACCTAAACCAAATGCGTATGTACACACGGACGGCAATGTGTACTACTTGCCCGGTAGTAATCCAGCAAGTCAGAGTAGACCAGCTTCTCCTACTGTTAAGGTTTCCACCAGTAGTAACCAAAAACACTGGTAAGCACAACCTATTGCTACAGTTCAGCCTGGATTTGTGGTAACAAATACTATACCACTACTAACCAGCAACCAATACAGCAATGGCATATGGATTGCAAGGTAATGTGTCAGTACCCATTTGAACTCAGTATTATCATGCGAGCAATGGAAATGTTAGTCAGCAAGGGTATTTCCAACGCAATTATCACTTAAATCCATTGGCTCCAGCATTTCTACCGCCTGGTAGAAATAATAATTTTTCTGCCGCACTAAGTGACTATGTTTCTGCACCCAAGGGTGAATTAAACTAGAAAGGGTCGGTGAAGAACGTCTATGAGCGCTAACCCAAGATTCTGTGCTAGTGGGGACAACCAAAATTAATAATCCAGTTTGTATATCAAAGTCTGTATCAGAACCTACTGCTCAGTCTGAAACCAAGTTTGAAGTTATATCTAATGTTTTAACGTTAATGATGGACGAGTCTGAAAGTGAATTATTCTTGTTAAGGGAAAGGGAAGAGGCACTTCCATGTTCAAATGTATCTTTATGTCCTGAAGTTAATCTTAATATTTGTGGGATTTCTGTACCTACTTTACTCGATAGTGGAGCTGAGGTCAGTTGCGTAAATGAAGACCTGATTAAGGAAATTGAGAATTTAGGTCACAAGTTGCCAGTATTTCCAGTACCCAGGTTAAAAATCATAGGTGTTACGTCACGAGCGAGCCCTATAGTTAATATGCAGAACATGTTGTCTATAGATTGTGTAGGGCTGAGGAAATGGGCAAACGTACTGATCATCAAAGGTTTAGCTAAGCCATTGATATTAGGTACAGACTTCATGATGCAGTACAAAATTATTTTGAATTTTGGTGGTTGGCTTATTACTTCACCTGAACTAGAGTCATCATTACCAGTTCCTGAGCGATGGCAAACATCCAACAATGTTGTAGGTCTACTGAGAAATGACTACGGGATATTTCAGTTGTGTAAAGAACCTAAGTGTCTTGCTACACTATCTGTTACTGAGGAAATTAGTAATGCTATTGCTGCAGTTAACACTATTTCTGATCTGCAAAAACAGCAGTTGTACAACATGTTAATACAGCACCAGTCTTGCATGTTGGAATTTCCAGGTCAGAATGATTTTTACAGTGAAAATTGAAGTTTTGGATATCAGAGTTTCTCACAAGAAACTCTACCCTATTGCAGCCAAATATTTGCCTGAAGCAGAGGAGTACCTAAAACTGATGTTAGATTGGCGCATTGTAAAGCGGGAAGCGAGTCCTTTTGCCAGTCCCATGCTACGCGCCAGAAAGAAAGACTGAACAATTAGGCTTTGTTTAGATGCTCGTAGCCTAAATAAAATCACAGTCAAAGATAGGGAATGTACTATTCAGACAAAAGACGTATTAAGGCCAAGGTGTCAAGTTCTTACAACTCAGGATATCACTAATGCTTATTGGCAAGTACCACTTTCTGATTTTTGTTTTGCAACCAGCAGTACATGTTCACAGTAATGCCATTCAGCTTGTGTAACGCAGTGGCGGAATTTACATGATGCCTAGATGTCACCTATGGGAAGAATGCCTCAGCTTTGCACGTGCTTATATTGACAATATTTTAATAACTTCCGCATCATTCGAAGAACAATGCGTTCACATTGTGATGACTAATTTACAAAGTGCTAGGATAACTGTCAAAATCCAAAAGTCGCTGTTTTGCAGAAACGAAGTTCCGTTTCTGGGACACATTCTATCTAGTAAAGGTATACTCACTGCACCTGAAAAACTGCAAGCCATAACGCAGTTTTCTGCCCCGCAAAATACCCACCAACTTAGAGCGTTTCTAGGTGTTCTTGGATTTTACCAAAAATATTCAGACAGAATTCAAGCATTGCTGTACCACTGTTCAAACTATTGAAGAAGGGAGAGGTATGGAATTGGTCTTCAGAACACCAACTGGTTTTTGACCTAGTTAAGGCTATTTTTCTCACTGAACACGTTGTGTATCACTGTGTTCAAGGACGTGATTTCTTACTATACACGGATGCTTATGCGTTAGGTGCTAAACTAGCTCAAGTCGAGGAAGAAGGCATAGAGAAAACCGTTGCTATGGCAAGCAGCACGTTAAATAATGCAGAAAAAGCTACACCGTCACTGAACGAGAAGTGTTAGCAATTGTTTGGGCGCTGCAGAAGTTTAGAGATTTGCTTCTAAGAGAGAAGATTAAACTGTTGACTGATCACTAAGCACTGACCTGCCTGAAAAGTGGAAGAGCGTTTGGGGACCGTCTAACTCGGTTACTGTTGTTACAGGAATACGATATTGAGGTACAATATATTAAAGTTACTGAAAATGAGGCGACAGACTATCTGAGCCGCTTTCCTGACTCTGAACCTAACTTATTAAGGCCTTCTAACAAGATGAAAGAGTTTGTGGTGGCCAGTATTAATTCATCTTGTCATTCAGTCCAACAAGCAACTCAAGGAACTTTTGAAACAGCTAGTTACGCATCGAGATCAAGACGAGGTCTGCCAGAAAATCATGGTTAAGCTAGAAACACTGCCAGCTGAAGACAAGTTTCACCGTCTCTTTTGTTTGTCAGATAAAAATATTTCCGCATATGGGTCCCAGACTGCAGTTGAATATTCTATTATCAGCCTAATCATAGCTTTGTAAACCTTCTCTTTCACTTCCCAACCAACCCCTTTCAAGACATTTCAGCATTCCCAAGGACCTTCTTCCATTTGATACCACTCTCTGTACTTGTTTTTCCCACCTAAGATCACTCTGAATCACCACCTCCAGGTATTTATACTCTGAAGCTTCTCTCCTATCTCCTGACCTTGCCATTTGTAAATGCTATGATATTTTTCCCTCTTCGTAGTGAAGCTTACAATCCTTGTTTTTAGTACATAAATTATCATTTTATTCATCTTTCTGCCCACCTACTTATTTATTGTATGTCCTCCTGCAACTTATTCACCCACCCACCTCTATATACAGCACGCAATTGTCTGCAAACAGTCTCACTTTGCTAACCTCCATTATCCCCAGATCATTAACCGAAGGTGAACAACCAGGGGTCCAGTCCACTACCTTGCAGAACCCCTGATGTAACCCCACCTTCCTCCGATAAGGACTCCCTCACTTTCACCCTTTGTTTTCTCCCTTTATGAAAACCCGTAGCCAATCCACTATCAACTTATCATCCATTAGCTCATCCACTTTTTGAATCAAAATCCTGTGGGACACCTGATCAAAGGCCTTCTAAAAGTCAATGAAGCAGGCATCCATCTGCTTCCCCCATCTACTGCCTGCACCAAATCTTCCAGCAGTCCAGAGAGTTCTTTTCATTCATAACCTCTACCAGATACTGTACTACAAGCCTCTCCGTCACCTTTCCTGTATTCGATGTGAGACAAAGTGTTTCAGAGCCAGGTAATGGTGAAGAAATACTTACAACTCTTTATCTCTTTACGCTACAAAAGTTCTTGATTATGAATACAATATATTCAGAAATTTTTATTGAATATGTGAGTTTTCACTTTTTGGGTCTTGTAGTATAATAATTCTCAATTATTAACTGATCAGCATTTGGGGCACTATAGACACTTTAACACTGGTGTGCATATTTTCTGAAATGTTATATANACTATAAAAGTTATTTGTTTACATAAAACATATGGTAGGGTTCCAACTCCATTTACATAATTTTGAAGTTAAAATATTGTTACCTGCATAACAACTGTTACATTATTTACAGATTTCTGATCCCAATAGAGTGCGATTTGAGCCACCATACCCAGAAGTACCAGTGGTAGACCATGAGAAGTGGCCAGGCAGCACAGACTATTTTGTGAACATTGACAAAACCAAGCTAGGGTTTCAAATCCTTAGAAAAAGTGGTGAAGTGATGTAAGTATATTCTGCCTACTTTCACTGTGATTTAGTTAGGGGCACTGTTATTTGTACNGAAAAAGTGGTGAAGTGATGTAAGTATATTCTGCCTACTTTCACTGTGATTTAGTTAGGGGCACTGTTATTTGTACGTCTGTTTTATTGTTCTTATCAGTGATAATGCTAAAAAATGTCAGTAGTCGTCTCTGGTATAGTCTATTCGTGGTTTCTTCACCTTTTTTGAATCAAAGCTTTGAAAAATCACCCATGTATAACACGCTTGTTTGTTTCCTAAATATATNGAAAAAGTGGTGAAGTGATGTAAGTATATTCTGCCTACTTTCACTGTGATTTAGTTAGGGGCACTGTTATTTGTAGGTCTGTTTTATTGTTCTTATCAGTGATAATGCTAAAAAATGTCAGTAGTCGTCTCTGGTATAGTCTATTCACAGTTTCTTCACCTTTTTTGAATCAAAGCTTTGAAAAATCACCCATGTATGACACGCTTGTTTGTCTCCTAAATATATNGTTTCTTCACCTTTTTTGAATCAAAGCTTTGAAAAATCACCCATGTATGACACGCTTGTTTGTCTCCTAAATATATAGTGTATCAAAAGCATTTTATACTCGCGTTAACATAAAAGTACCTTATCTTTGGTTAAATTGAACTTTCACTTATATTTCTTCACCCATAAATTGTCATAATATATCATTTATAATTAATTTGAATTAAAACAGACACAATGTGTGTGTTGGTAATGCCTAGTAAGGAATAGTTCTTTTGAAAGCAGGAAATAACACACAGTAAAAATCATACACAATAGTATTAAACAACTAATAAATTGTAAATTTTCTATAATCAGACATTTCCAATTATACCTTTGAAACTGAAATTATGACACGAAAACGAAGAATGTCTGCATAATAGGTGAAGCCTGGCCTCAAAGTGAGTGTGCACAAATGCGCTGCTTTGTCACTTTGATATAATTCCCTAGACTTGGTTAAACTTCCTTTGCACGAGGCGGAGGAATATCCTGAAAGTAGAATTTAGCAGGGCTTCAGATAAGTTGGAACTAACCATGAATTGTCTGATAATGAGTTGTCTTTCCTGGCTTTACAATATAACATACTTTGAAATAAAATCATTTGAAATATCAATATTCAAATGTATGTATGTCCAGTTGTGTCATTTATGTTTACTATCTCATTTTACCTAAGGAATCGCCCAGTAAAATTTGTATCTGGAATTCAGAATATTCCTGTATATACCAGGTTCAGTTGAATATGCTGCTATAAATTTGGTCTAATTTATAAAGGCTACATTCACTTGACCGAAAGTCATCTGTCCAAATTGTGTTACAGGCAAATTTTGTTCATCTGACCTGTCGGACAGCTGCCTGTCATCTAGCTGCCTGTCAGCTAGCTGTTGAGGTCAAATAGCTGACTTGTTGACCAGTTCGTATGTTGAACAGCTGCCTGTAAAATTGATGACTTTCAGTCAACTGATTTATCCCTTTTTATAACATAACTGTTAAAGTGTCTTTTTATAAGTACGAGCCATATGATACAGGAGGGATTGTCTGTCTACTGAAGGGCAGCAGATATGTGCAACGTGGAAAGTGAAAAGGGACCTTTTGTCGGCCAAGCAAATTTTACAGTAGAGATGAAATTTAAAGTTGGGGTCAATACAATTATTGATATTCAGTTGGTGAAGAAATTAGATCTTAAGCAGGGCATCCAAAAGTGCTCAATTTGACTGAAAACATCCTGTAGCCAAGATTCCATCAAGAGAAATCTTAAATGCATTTTCTTGAAAATTTCCTTTGACCTTATTAAAATTCATATTGATGTTAAATTTTGAGACAGAAGGGTGTTTTATTGGTGATTCATAATTTTGTCCTTTTGAAAAAATGAATTAAAAAGTTGATTTTCAATTGAGCCGACAAGATGTCCCTTTCCCTTTTCCACATCACATATAAGGCAATGTTTTCTTTAACTAACATTTTGAGAACTTTCTCAAGGTAGTTGTTTATCTGGAGATATTTTCTTGTTTGAAGCTCAGCAGTGATAATGGTAACACTGCCACGTGCATAAAGTGCACCATCGTTGCTATGCTCAAGGCTCTGAACTGGCATGCAGTGTTTTGGTTGTGATGTGTGTATTTATGGGACTTTAAGCAGTGACTCAATGCCATTGATGGGAAGTTTGTAGCAAAGTTCAGTACAGGTTCCTATAGTAATTTCGCTTGTGGCCAGGTAGTATGTTTGAAGATATAGCAATCTAAAAAGCAATTTTCAACAATGCTGCTGGACCCCAAAATTATATTTATAGCATGCATATCTTAAAAGTAACTTTTCATCATCAATAGGGGGGTATGTTTTATTTTCATAAGTAAACATATTAAGGACAGGCTTAATAGTTTAATAAAAAAACTGTATTTCAAATATACTGCGACATAGTTTATGCACCAACCAGGCAATAACTTTAAGTTTATTACGTTAGCACGGTAGTTGTCGGTATGTTAGGACAGTGTTGTGCAACTTGCAACTGTCCAACCAGCTTCGATGCTGTGGATGTTGGTGGCTTCATATATGCAGACCAATTCCTCCAGCTGTCTGCTCGTCTCCCCTCCCACTACGTGTACGGACTTGGAGAGCACACAAGCCCACTGCTGCTGTCTACAAACTGGAGCAGGTTCACTTTGATGAATCATGACCAGGTTCCGAGTGAAGACGTGAGTATCAAGCTCTTCTATAATTTGACATTATTGTAGACATTTTTGTGCTCTGATATGTTTCACATCTGTTCACCTCATGCATTGCATGTGATTAGAATGCTGTGTTGTTACTGTAATTAAACTTTCTACAAAGATAGAGTAATCATTCTGATTGTTCCTCTTAGTTAAAATCTGTTTCATATAAGTTGGCGAGATTTTGACAGTCAGTGACGTATTCGAAACAAACAGTGTGCCATTTACAAAACCCTGTATCAGCTGATGCATGAACGAACAAAAATTAATATTACGTTAACTATTCGGAGTGCACTGCCGACGCACATCAGACAAGCAGAAAATATGCGGATAAGAAAGAGTTCCTAGATTAATTAATACATTTTATTTTACGTGGCCATAAAACAGCGGTTTTTAGTTTTAGAAATTAAACTTCATAAAGTTGAAGATGTATAGGTGTTCAAAATGAAAGGCACATTAAAACGATCCGTATCCAAATGAAACGCAACTTTTAAAACCTTTTTCATGTCTTATCACCCCTCTTCACCATTCTTTCCATACACGCTTTATATTAATTCCAAAACCATACAGAAATGTTGCATAATATTGTTGAATTATTTTTTCTAATAATTTGACTAAATATATTTAAACTCGTGTCGTTTCAAGCCAGTAGTAGTAGTAGAAGAACAGTCAACTTTAAAAATACGCAATCTATTGAGTAAAGCAAGCAGCTCACACCTCGCTCTGACATGTTTGGGCACCATCTATTGGATCTTTTTCGAAGCATTACCAGCCAGAAAAGAATAGCGCTCATATGCAATATATAACAAATTTACGAACAGATACCAATAGTTTTATTTTTCGCGAGCTCTGCATAATTTTTAAAGTAACATATATTTTGTGTACAGCAATTTTGAGTACTAGTAGTTTCTATTTGGCCAGTAATCGTTAGTCTACGTAAATTATACGCCGTATTGTTCTCCCGAAAATCCATTTCCTGGTTTCTGAAGAAAGTGGGATACGTGTGAATAGTTTTTAAGCAATTCTAACGTTATTCCATGTCCCATATTTCCAACTCAAATATATTAGCTATAACGTCCAAAGTGTGATAATAGCTACAACTACCATATGTTAACCCAAATTCACTGTCTCGTACAAATTAAAAAAGAGTTAGCAAATATTAATTTTTTTGCAAGGTTTTATATTTTTACCTTTATAGCCTACTAAATTTTTTAGACAGATGTCAGTCTAAAATATTTTAACATTTGTTTAGTATTACAGTACAATAGCAAGTGGATTACCTGACGTGTTGATAAAAAAATACAGCCTCCACTTGACGCACCAGCTGATGGCGAAAGGATACATAAACAAAAAGTAAACATTGGTGCTACTTTCGTCGAACTGTCAGAATCTCGTCAACTTACATGAAACAGACCGTATGTTGGATTAGCTTTATGAAATTACGTGTGAAATGTAGTAAAGTCACTTCTTATTAATTTATTATTTTGTTTCATGCCATTGTAAACTCAGTTGGTTAGGTGACTGCCTCATAAATGATTATACATGAAACTTTGAATAAGAACACTTTTAACTCTTGAAACTCAAATTATGCTTTCTTATTTTAATTGGTAAACATAAAAACAAGTGATACAGATGGTTTTTATTGAAGTATCTTGGAGTGGCACAGTACTGGAAAATGTTTTGCATGTTAACCAGACAGTATTTCATTGGACTTAGCTATACTCATCTTGCGAAAACATTATGACAGTTCAAATGGTTTAACACTAGTTTACTGTTGAAGCATTAAATTACTAACAGAGAAAAGAAAGTGGTGTCGCAACTCAGTGTTATAATGAATGCTCATATTTATTGGAAATCCTGTTATTGCATAGATATTCTTAGTAATGGAAATAGAAGCAATGATCATTAGATATATTTAATTTATTTAATTTCAACCCCTTGCAATTATATTTACAAAATTAAAGCTGTAACATTAACCCTTAATAATTAAAAAATTTAAATGACACTTTAACAACTACTGGGTATAATCCTTTTTGTTTTGAAAAATAAACTTCCTTAAAACTGTTAGGCTGCTTGTAAATATCTACGAAATAACAGGATTTCTAATAAATGTGAGCACTAGTTATGACACTGAGTCATGACTCTTTATTTCCTCTGTCAGTAATTTAATGCTTCAACAAGTGTTAAACAATAAAAAAATAAAAAACCTGGCTAATAAGAAATTTAAAAGTAACAAAAAACAGAAATTTTAAAATTAAAAAAAAAATGTTAAGTAACCAACAACATGCATTTTGACTGTTGGTTAGGGTAGGCCTATTTTTCGTATGTGTTTTGCAATGAATCACGTCACTATGAACTATGGGAATGTGAACAAGTGTTGAGATGTCTGATGTAAATGAGCTTCCTGAATGTAAGCCAGTGAAAACTCAGATCTTGGCAGTTCAAGAGAACAGGAATGAACTGCTGAAGTTGTTAGAAACAAGGCAACTTCACTGCAACTGTAAAGTTTTGAGCTTTGAGGAAATACAGTCAGCAGTTGTGTTTTGGATCAAGGCAGTACAAATGCTCTACTTTTCAAAGTACCTTAAACTTCTCAAACACAATGAATGCACTGTTAGCCTGCGGAGTTTGCGTCTGTTCATTTATCCCAGTGGAGTCATCAGGGTGGACAGCCAACTGCAAAATTTAGCATTGCCTGAAGAAACCAAACGTCCAAAAATATATAAAAGGATAGGAATTCAAGTACTCACACCATAGTACTTGTCAACAGGCGCATACACACACACACACACACACACACACACACAAACACAAAGGAGGAGGACACATTTTCCACATGGTTGCGCAATCGCAATGTTTTGCTGGCTAGGCCATATTCATCAGGTGGCGAGTTGTACGACACTGAAGTATGGTGGAAGGGCACTTTTCGTAGTTAACCTAGCGTCCAGGTGGCGAACTAGGGTGCGGCGGGGAAATTGAAAACTTGCCAGTACAGCTGATTAGTGTGATTTGGGACTGTGATACTCTAACGTCCATTAGCTCATCAGTTCATAACAAAATCCAGGCAGCCGCCAGGCCTCAACATAAGATAATCATAGCTCCAAACCACACTCATCAGCTATACCGGCCAAGTTTCAGTTTTCCCGCTGCACCCTAGTTTGCTACCTGGCCGCTAGGTTTACTATCAACACAGCCCTTACACCATACTGCAGTGTCCTACAACTCGCCGCCTGGTGAAGCTGGTCTAGCCAGTGAAATGTCCGTATCGCGCAACCATGTGGAAAATGTGTCGTCCTCCTTTATGTGTGTGTGCCTGTCAACAAGTTCTACACTGTAAGTACTTGAATTCCTGTACTTTTATAAATTTTTGGTAGCCTAGCGGCCTACTTGCAACCTTTAACCAAACACCAGTGTTGCTTCCTGCAAACTGTCATCATTCAGTACTTATTGTCAACTATTTCCTTCATCTTTCCTTCAATCTACCCATTTCCTCATCCAAAGGCAGTTTTGTATAATAAGTGCAAGATGTCTGATTCGGCAGTGTATACACTGTTGCATTCAGTGTTTTAATTTGATAGCCAAGCCTCCTGCACCATTTATAGGAAATTTGCCTGTGGTTAAGTTTTCACAAGTTCAGCCATTTTTCAAGTTTCAAGTTTATAAATAACTGTTGTATCACATATGGTACAATATGCAGTGATGGGTTATGAATTTATTAGCGTACCGCAAGGTAATATATGTTGCCAGAAAGATATAATAGCATATTTGAAATAGTTGTTCCCAAACAAAAAAAAAAAGCAGAAAACCAGTAATTCTAATGTGGCTTGTGAGACCCCATTGTAAGGTCTAGGCACAATGAAAAGTTCAGTGTCACATTGAGAAATGTGACAATACATTATAATTACAAGCGGTAAAACGTCCATATAACATAGAACTTACACATATTGCAGATAAAATAAATGGTGTCAACCTCTCGCATTAATTCTTAAACAATTTAGTAACAAGTTGGNTATAACCAACTACTATTGTCATGATGGTGACCAACAGTAAATTTAAAAGAGCATCCCATGCACTTGCAAAAATCCGAAACACATTTTCAGACAGTGGTTTAAGGAAGGTGCAACTGTGAACTGCTTAGCTGTTTGTAGATCTTTCATTAGTACATGCAAGACTGCAAATTATTCCAGGGTTGCAACAATTAAGACAAAAATAAACATTTTTTTATTAGGCAGAGCATTTAAACAACGNCTGCAAATTATTCCAGGGTTGCAACAATTAAGACAAAAATAAACATTTTTTTATTAGGCAGAGCATTTAAACAACGTCTGATAGAGGTTTGGGCGACTTTTGACTTCAACATATGGAGAGCTGATGAGGATGAAATGAGGTGGATATGGAGCAACCCCAGAATCTGGAATGCAAGGGAGGGGGAAAAGATGAGATCTCCAAGAAAACCCACCAGCCAGCAGCATCGTCCAGCACGATTCCCACATGTGAAAATCTGGGAGTGACCCCGTCAGTTATCGAACCTGGATTTCCTTCACTCTAGCCGCTACACCAACGCTGTCCCTCAGCAATATCTCAGAAAAATTAGATAGTCATTTATGCAGCCGAATACTCTTATCCAAATCAGTCCTCGCTTTTTCCCATGCAGAGGTATCCCTTTAAACACATGATTTTTTAAAACCANCTGCAAATTATTCCAGGGTTGCAACAATTAAGACAAAAATAAACATTTTTTTATTAGGCAGAGCATTTAAACAACATCTAATAGAGGTTCGGGCGACTTTTGACTTCAACATATGGAGAGTTGATGAGGATGAAATGAAGTGGATGTGGAGCAACCACAGAATCTGGAATGCAAGGTAGGGGGAAAAGATGAGATCTCCAAGAAAACCCACCAGCCAGCAGCATCGTCCAGCACGATTCCCACATGTGAAAATCTGGGAGTGACCCCGCCAGTTATTGAACCCGGATTTCCTTCACTCTAGCCGCTACACCAACGCTGTCCCTCAGCAATATCTCAGAAAAATTAGATAGTCATTTATGCAGCCAAATACTCTTATCCAAATCAGTCCTCGCTTTTTCCCATGCAGAGGTATCCCTTTAAACACATGATTTTTTAAAACCATTTTTACCCCTTCCCCATTCTCCTGGGCCTAAAATTTCTATGACTCAGCTTGCGTCATAGACCCTCCCTGTTGGCACCTCTGATTTTAGGCATGCTAGCTACACTGCCACCAAATTACTGTTAATTACTTAAAAATGTTGATATTGGGATAAAAAGAGTGTGTTTGAGGACTTTAATAAATGTTTCTTATTAGATTTAAAATTGTTAATGAGTTGATGTGATTATGCATATCAGAAAGAATTTTGTTAGTGTAATATATGCTCAGGAAATTATATTTTTTGGTACACATATTGTAATGTCCTCCAGTGAGTATGTATGGGAAACACTTTGAAGTGAAAAGTGAGATACTACCATGCTATCATGTGATAATGCACAGCTTGCCAAGTGTTGTTGATAACATATCAGCAGGATAGCTTACCAACAGGAAGTAGCATGTTCTGAAAAACTTCCACATGTGCCATGCCTGCAGCCAAGAATAAATAAAAGATTGGTGCTAAAATGTGTGACAGAACATAAACAAAATTATTACTGTCCTCCTGGTGATATGACTGAAAATAAGTGCGTGACGTATGTTACATGCATTAAAAAAATCTCTTAACTGTGTTGAAATACATACTAAGTTCTGCTAAAAAATTAATGAAAATAATTCAGTGTAAATAATTATGTCATCAGAGGGTGTAAATTGGATTGTGTAGATTCTTTAAAACTTAATAACAAATACAATAAAGAGCTGTTTACTATTTATTATTTTACTGAGAGGCCTTTACTGTTGAGTGTAGTATGTAATTAACAAAGTTGCCAACCAAGTCATAGTGATTTAATACAGATTAGCAGTAATTTGCTGCTTGCTCATAGCAAACATTATAATTGCACATGTTTCAATATAGAATATCCGTCATGGCACTTGGCAAAATTGATAACATTTCAGCTGCCTTCAACTGTCCTGTTCCGCTATATTCTTGATTGTTCACACATAACTCTCTTCTTTCGATTTGATAACCCTGTTCATTGCAGGTCACACTCTAACAACTTTTGAATCCAGAAAACGTAGGGACAAAAAAAAAAGATTTTCAGTGGGCGAGGCTCACAATTATTGTCCTAGCCTTAAGTTTCCTAGTAACCTGGTTCTAATTGCACACTCCTTTTGTCCAGTGCCGAGTTAAGAACACATTTTCATGTTAAGAGTTAAAACAAGTTTCCTTGTTCAGATTAACATTTTTAAAAGAAAAACATAGTGTAAATTAAACTTTCAGAAATCATAACAGGTTAGAAATGTGCACTTATAGTCTGTTTGAAGACAAGAAAAAAATTGTGCAGACAAATCTGTATTCTATTTCTCTGCATTATTCCTCTTACATTAACATCAATGTTGTAAATATTTGAGCTTAGTGCCTCAGAAGTTATTGCTTAGTTGACATTAGGTTTAATTATACATATATACTCCACATTTGTGAACCAATTTTCTAATGCAACATGTTAGGTTTTGCCATATTTTGTTTGTAGATTGTGAAACTGGAAATTCTGTGAGACATGAAAGTTCTTCTCTCCATAAATACCATGATTGTGAAAATTAAATTTTTCATTGTCTAGAAGTTTTTGTTGGATTGTTTGAAGTGGAAACAAAATACTTCTTGAACTTTCAGAATTTCATTTCTCTTTTTACCTCATATGTTAAAAATCATGCCTGGTGTAATGAGTCCATTACAATATTTTACTTGTTTTAATACTTTAGTATGTTTCAGGTGGGTTAATTATGTGATTCAAGGTCTATATTAAACAAGTTCTTTGCATAAGGTTAATTATTTTAATAATGAATTAGCTAATTAATGTTTTAGTAATGACCACCTACCCATGTCCTGAATTTTATTGTTTCTATTTTTTTATTTCAGAGAAATTTATTTTACTTTAACAATTTTCTGTTATAGAAATTTCAAAACGGTAGGCGTAGGAGGTGTTAGAGGAGGGTGGGTGACTGATCATGAGTAGATAACAGGAACATAATGCTAATTTTGTTAAAAAAAACTCTTGTACCTTTACCTCTTTTTCATTTTTTTAACAAGGTTGACTATATCGCCCACAGAAAATGTTATTATTTTTCTGTGACAATATTGAACCCACTTACACCAGAAAACCAGTTGTTGACATGTATATATTTTCAGTCAACATGTATTTTCCATCGGTCCCTGTCATCCACATAACGAAACCAGACTTTAGGTTTACTACTGCTTTTGCTGAGTGCCTCCTGCTCAAAACTTTTCATGAATGTGTTGGCTATGAATGGTGAAAGTGACTTGTTTGGCAACATGGACCCGAAACCCTTGAGTAATTCGCCAACTTCCTTGACTCACTGAGGCCATCAATAAAGTTCACCTATAAAACAGAAACAAATGGCAACATTCCTTTCCTGGATATCCTATTCAGTAGAGACAACTTCAGTCTTGCAACAAAAGTATACAGGAAACCAACACATAATGGCCAATACCTTCATTTTGTCTCCAACCATCCACAAAGCACTAAATCTGGCATAATTCGTAAGTTAGCTACCAAAGCTGAGATTATCTGCTACAACATACAATCTATTGTGGATGAACACAATCAAATAAAAAAAGAACTCCGGGCTAATGGCTATCCAACCAACATCATAAGGGANAGAGTGTGTTTGAGGACTTTAATAAATGTTTCTTATTAGATTTAAAATTGTTAATGAGTTGATGTGATTATGCATGTCAGAAAGAATTTTGTTAGTGTAATATATGCTCAGGAAATTATATTTGTTGGTACACATATTGTAATATCCTCCAGTGTGTATGTATGGGAAACACTTTGAAGTGAAAAGTGAGATACTGCCATGCTATCATGTGATAATGCACAGCTTGCCAAGTGTTGTTGATAACATATCAGCAGGATAGCTTACCAACAGGAAGTAGCATGTTCTGAAAAACTTCCACATGTGCCATGCCTGCAGCCAAGAATAAATAAAAGATTGGTGCTAAAATGTGTGACAGAACATAAACAAAATTATTGCTGTCCTCCTGGTGATATGACTGAAAATAAGTTCGTGTCATGTGTTACATGCATAAAGATATCTCTTAACTGTGTTGAAATATATACTAAGTTCTGCTAAAAAATTAATGAAAATAATTCAGTGTAAATAATTATGTCACCAGAGGGTGTAAATTGGATTGAGTAGATTCTTTAAAACTTAATAACAAATACAATAAAGAGCTGTTTACTATTTATTATTTTACTGAGAGGCCTTTACTGTTGAGTGTAGTATGTAATTAACAAAGTTGCCAACCAAGTCATAGTGATTTAATACAGATTAGCAGTAATTTGCTGCTTGCTCATAGCAAACATTATAATTGCACATGTTTCAATATAGAATATCCGTCATGGCACTTGGCAAAATTTATAACATTTCAGCCGTCTTCAACTGTCCCGTTCCGCTATATTCTTGATTGTTCACATATAACTCTCTTCTTTCGATTTGATAACCCTGTTCAGTACAGGTCACACTCTAACAACTTCTGAATCCAGAAAACGTAGGAACAAAAAAAAAAAAGATTTTCAGTGGGCGAGGCTCACAATTATTGTCCTAGCCTTAAGTTTCCTAGTAACCTGGTTCTAATTGCACACTCCTTTTGTCCAGTGCCGAGTTAAGAACACATTTTCATGTTAAGAGTTAAAACAAGTTTCCTTGTTCAGATTAACATTTTTAAAAGAAAAACATAGTGTAAATTAAACTTTCAGAAATCATAACAGGTTAGAAATGTGCACTTATAGTCTGTTTGAAGACAAGAAAAAAATTGTGCAGACAAATCTGTATTCTATTTCTCTGCATTATTCCTCTTACATTAACATCAATGTTGTAAATATTTGAGCTTAGTGCCTCAGAAGTTATTGCTTAGTTGACATTAGGTTTAATTATACATATATACTCCACATTTGTGAACCAATTTTCTACTGCAACATGTTAGGTTTTGCCATATTTTGTTTGTAGATTGTGAAACTGGAAATTCTGTGAGACATGAAAGTTCTTCTCTCCATAAATACCGTGATTGTGAAAATTAAATTTTTCATTGTCTAGAAGTTTTTGTTGGATTGTTTGAAGTGGAAACAAAATACTTCTTGAACTTTCAGAATTTCATTTCTCTTTTTACCTCATATGTTAAAAAGCATGCCTGGTGTAATGAGTCCATTGCATTATTTTACTTGTTTTAATACTTTAGTATGTTTCAGGTGGGTTAATTATGTGATTCAAGGTCTATATTTAACAAGTTCTTTGCATAAGGTTAATTATTTTAATAATGAATTAGCTAATTAGTGTTTTAGTAATGACCACCTACCCATGTCCTAAATTTTATTTTATTGTTTCTATTTTTTTATTTCAGAGAAATTTATTTTACTTTAACAATTTTCTGTTATAGAAATTTCAAAACGGTAGGCGTAGGAGGTGTTAGAGGAGGGTGGGTGACTGATCATGAGTAGATAACAAAAACATAATGCTAATTTTGTTAAAAAAAATTCTTGTACCTTTACCTCTTTTTCATTTTTTTTTAACAAGGTTGACTATATCGCCCACAGAAAATGTTATTATTTTTCTGTGACAATATTGAACCCACTTACACCAGAAAACCAGTTGTAGACATGTATATATTTTCAGTCAGCATGTATTATCCACATAACGAAACCAGACTTTAGGTTTACTACTGCTTTTGCTGAGTGCCTCCTGCTCAAAACTTTTCATGAATGTGTTGGCTATGAATGGTGAAAGTGACTTGTTTGGCAACATGGACCCGAAACCCTTGAGTAATTCGCCAACTTCCTTGACTCACTGAGGCCATCAATAAAGTTCACCTATAAAACAGAAACAAATGGCAACATTCCTTTCCTGGATATCCTATTCAGTAGAAACAACATCAGTCTTGCAACAAAAGTATACAGGAAACCAACACATAATGGCCAATACCTTCATTTTGTCTCCAACCATCCACAAAGCACTAAATCTGGCATAATTCGTAAGTTAGCTACCAAAGCTGAGATTATCTGCTACAACAAAAAATCTATTGTGGATGAACACAATCAAATAAAAAAAGAACTCCGGGCTAATGGCTATCCAACCAACATCATAAGGGAATCAAATAAAACCTATCAGACCACTCAATTCCAAAGAGACAGAAAAACCAGACGGAACCCTAGCTATCCCGTATGTTTGGTGACTTTTTGAAAAAATAAGACGCCTGAGTAAAAAAAAATGGACTACAAATATATAGACACACACACACAACTTCGCCTCATCTTCACGTGTCATCACCTCACCCTAGATGGGGTTAAAACCATGAACGACTTGCTACTAGAGCTTACCAACATGCCTCTAGGCAAGGGGCAGCCATGGACATGTCAGCCAAAATTGTTTTCGCCTTTATATTAGAAGTTGCACCACTCCCACATATAATAGCAGCCAGCCAAGCGGCCCAGCGCTACGCCTGAGCTCGCACAGCCAACGCAACCCCACATAGCAGAGAGCCTGCCTCTGCCACGGCTCGAGAGATGGCACCAGAGAGTGCAACTCCGTCCACGGGAGGAGGAGATCACTCCGCCACACCCGCACCTCAGAGCCGATGGGCAGATGGAATATATGTCTGTACACAGCCACAGAATGGCAGTTCATTCTCCTCAGCTCGCTCCACCACCTCGTGTGCTGGAACTCTCTGCAGACATTGACATCCTCCAGTAGGACCACCGCTACCTACCAGACAGCTTCAAGACCTTCACCAGCAACCCCCGATAAAGTCTTCACCCCTTGATTACTCATTACCCTTCTAGTAGTGCCACCCGAGTCCCTTCTGGACAACAGCATCGAGTTATTTAGGGTCAGTTAGTATCATAACTACCTAGCCGCATCTGCACTTGTCTAATTTAGACCCAGGTCCCCTTCACCTGGTTTATCGTAGTCTGCTTCCATTACAGTCCTTGTTAGTTTGAAGTTAGTATGAGCTACTGTATCTATTTCCTCACTGGAATAAACACGTTTTCTACTGAACCTCAGAGTACTGATTCTAGGGTGACTGGGACTTTTATCCCCCTTAGACGTCCACCCAGCAGGGAAAAGCAGGAGACCACGTCATTACAACACAATTGCAGAACCTAGAGTAGGACTNTGTACAGTACGGTAGAGCCCCATCCACTAGGAACTCAATCCACAAGTTGGCTAGTCAACCAGCCCAGCTAATTCACTCTGATAGACTGGTTCTGTAGGTCTGCCCACCTTTGGACCACACCCATGAATCTGTCAGACATCCAGAGTAAACCCACCGCTCTAACCACCATGCTGAATTGTTGCCGGTTGGAGTAATCAGGTACGACTCTGGGTGGCTTGGTCCCGGCTGGCTTTACACCTAGTTAGAGACCCTCGTCACCTGCTCTTCCTTAGCGTGGCAGACCTTAGTTCCTACCTCTATGCCATACACCCATAGGACTGGTGCGAAGTGGCAAGCTAGGAATGCAGCTACTGCCTCTGAATCCAATGTGAGCTGTAACCCAGCCCTAACTGCCTTCTGCAGAATGGCCCCCTGGGAACGAGCTCAAGCTGCCCAACAACTTGCGAGGCCTCACCTCCCAGTCCCCCCCCACACTCCACCCTACAAGACCACCAGCAAGGCACACCAAGTTGTCGTTGACTTCCATCATGGACTCCAGGTCTCACTGGGTATAGCAAACCTATGGTTCCAGCACCGCAGGACCAACAGTTCTCTGCTGGCTACCATCAGCACCGCTAGCCTTAGCACCACCTTTGCCTAAGGACTGGGCATGAATTTCATCCGGTTCCTATAGCAACAGCGGCCGAGTCAGTAGCTACCGTTGGCCACGCCCAATACAGGTAAACCAGTGGCTGTGTGCAATCCCGTAGTACGAAAGACAGTTAAGCCCTCAGCAGACTTTGTGCCGTGCCGCGCCGTCAAGCTACGCTCTCTAGCTGATATACCTGCTGGGGTCCGGCGAGCAGCCAATAAAGTCAGCCCAGTCGTATCCCATGTGTGTGTGACCGAAACACAAAACCTTTCCCAACCACGACGTCTTCGTCAGTCACCCAACGTCATGCTTCAGTACAAACTACAAACCCACTACTGTCTATATCAGAGCTCTGTGAATGCAGCCATCTGGCAGAGATCTTTTATCCCAAATTAAAGAACACAAAAACAATTGCAAGAAAGGTAAAACTCAAAAATTCAGACTTTGCTATACATACTTTTGAAAACAGTCATACAATTCTTTGGGAAAGTTCAACTCTACTCAGTAAGCCAACAAAATCCAAAGAAAATCGATTAATCATCTTTTGTTATCAGCATTATAATATTTTCAGTCAACAGAGTATTGAATTAAAAAATATGTGGATCCTATTAATTAAGAAAGAGAAATATTTTTGCAACAAAAAACAACAGCAAAAACACAATCCATACAAGACCACACCAGCCAATCTTAACCACTCTTAGCTGCACAGCCAATAAGGAGACAGCCTGACTGTCATTGGCTGTGGCAGAAAAATGGACAAAAACTATTTAACCCTTGTTTCTTCAGAAAATTTCTTGTATTATTTTAACAATCCCCCACTTTAACGTCAAACCCAACTAAAGTAAAATCACAACCCAGGCAGAGCTGCCTCCCTCCTCTACTCCTGTACAGGCAGGGGAAGTGGAGGGAAATAATTTTAAAACACCTGAGCCTTCTGGGGAAACTCAGTCGGCTCATAAAGTAAATTTTAGCTGCAGAGGGAAACCTCTGTAACTACAGTTTTGGGAAGGTGCAGGGAGTTGGGAGGGGGCCAATCTAGCTCCTTCCTAATCTCCCTGCGTG
>NQII01004389.1:102581-121321 GCA_002778355.1 Clitarchus hookeri
AGGCAAGAATATGACCTTTACCTCTGGACATAAATCTCTCAATGCTTGTGGATGTCCGGGTGCATTATCCAACACTAACAATGCCTTGAATGCCAAATTCTTTTGCTTACAATAATTTTTCACTTCAGGGACAAAATTATTTACATACCAGTCCTTAAATAATGCTGAAGTAACCCAAGCTTTTGAGTTCCATTTCCATGTGACTGGCAGTGTTTCCTTTCAAAGCCCTGGGATTCTCACAGTGGTACACTAACAGAGGTTTTAGTTTACAATCTCCTGCAGCATTACCACCAATTAGAAGTGTCAGTCTGTCTTTAGATGCCTTGTGTCCAGGTGCAACAGCCTCTTCTTTTGCCAGGTAAGTTCTTGAAGGCATTATTTTCCAGAATAAGCCAGTCTCATCAACATTAAAAATTTGGTGAGATGAGTAATTTCCCTCGTCAACAATGTTTTCAAAAGTTTTTATAAATTTTTCGGCAGCTTCAGTATCCGCACTGGCAGATTCCCCTGTAAATGTTATGTTTTGCAGTCCTACCCTTGACTTAAACTTGTCGAACCAGATTTTGCTCGCTTTAAACTCTGGAGCATTAGCAGCTGACTCACCAAGCTGTTTTTTTTCAATCTTCAAACAAACTGAGAGCTTTGCATTGAATTATTGCAAGGCTGATAGGGATATTTTTCTGGTGTTGATNTGGCAAGGCTGATAGGGATATTTTTCTGGTGTTGATAGTCTAGCCACACTTTTAAAGGCCGTTCCATCTCTTCCATCGCTGCACCCCGCCGTTTTGAAATTATTTTAGAAGAAAGATTTCCTGAATTTATAACGTAGTCCCTTATATTTCCTTTACTCTTTACAATAGAACGCACAGTGGATCGGCTCAGGTTGAAAGACCGTCCTATAGCTGCAAGTGATTTGCCACTTTCCGATTGCGCGATAATGTCTAATTTCGTTTGTACACTATTTACAACATGTTTTCTTTGTTTCTTACACACTGAGTCTTCATTACTTTCGTTTTTACGTTTGTTATTCATTGCGTAGTGTAATAATTATGTACGTGCGCCAATAGATTAACAAAAAAAAACAATGGATATAAAATTAACCTCAAAGGAAACTAAAAACCATAATAAAAACAACTGAAGTTCTAAACAGAAACTGCATTAATACGTAGAATCGCCATAGCGTAGTAACACATCAGACATACAACTGCATATTTGTTCAGTTATATCGGAAACATAGTTCCGTATATCCACACCAGAGGTCTCTACGTAGTATAAGTCAACTTTGCTGCAATATTATTTGCGAAGACAAAACCTACAGAATATAAACAATCCATATATCTTTGATGTTTACGTTTCTCGTGGAGACATGCACGCAATATTTTTTTTGGTTATGTACGAAAGGTTATGTACGAAAGAACGAAGCAAACACGTGAAAGTCGAATTTATGGTGTAAGAAACCAATGTACGAAAGCGCGAATTGTACGAAAGTCGAATGNATGAAAGCGTGAATTGTACGAAAGTCGAATGCGCGAAAGTAGAGGACTGCTTGTATATAGTTTTTACAGCCAGTAGATGATTATCTCTTATTGAGGTGTCTGTCCCACAGGCCACAGTGGGGTGGGAGTGGCATCTCACTCTCTCCCTCCCATTTCCCATATATTATCTAACAGCAGGGTAGAATCTCCCCTCTCCCCCTACTTCATCCGAGAGTGACAGTCTGTCAGTTTAGTGCCTGGAATAAGAACTGCACCTGCGGACTCAAAACAGCAGCAGTTGAGCCTGTTTTACTCCAACATCGCCACTTTATTATTCTCTGGTGTTATGGTCAAACATAAATGAAAATATCTGTCTCAATATTGGCTAAAAAGAAAACCGGTTTGGGCAGGTGCCAATACTGTAATAGATTTAATATCGGGTATTGGTATCTTCTCAGCTCTAGTTGTAAGTGCAAGTGAGTTGTGATGGAAGCTCTTTCCACCTAAGAGCACCCTCTGTCTAGGATGGGCAGCATTGTCTCCACTTATGTGTTCGCAGTGATGTTTCCATGACCCATGTGGGTGTCATCCATTAGGCATTGTCGCTGTTGGGGGTTTATGACTCTGCCGAGGTTGTGCTCACCATCACCAAGAAATGCTGTCTAAGTGGCAACGGGTTCATGGGCGCCAGCTAGCCCCAGGGCTAACATAGATGAGAGCATGGGTCAGAGTGGAGTTCTAGTTGCCTGCTTGGTGGTGGTGAGTACTGGCGACCGCGGTCTGACCACGTGGTGACTTGGCCCGCTCACTGCTGAGTTATGGCTGAAATTGCACTGTACTTCCTCTTATTTACATGGGCGAGAATCGGGTAGGACAAAAGTCTCTCAATCACAGTTTCACTTAGCATGGCTTTATTGCCTGACAATAACATGTTACATTGGAACATGTGACACAATGAAAAAACACAAAATAACACAGTCACTCATCAAATAAATGTTAAGTGGGTCAGTTGGAAGTATGGACTAGGAAAATAGTAATAAATGACAGCGCAATATCCTTGCTGGCCAGGATATAAAGCGATTGAAACTCCACCGGAGTCGGCCGGCTCTGTGAGTGAAAATTGTCCCTGCACCCGCACACGTGGTGCAGGAATTAAAATAGATATTACGTTAAACAAGTCCATCACGGTGCAAGGGACACGGGGACAATCAAAAATGTGTTGGCATAGTTACAAATAGTTATTCCCTCAATTAATACGTTGGGTTTTTAGTTCTACAACGTCTCCTTTTTGTTTTTAATACTCTGCCAGTCTTAGCCCTTAGGGGTTGGAGAGTATGGGCGATGTGATGTAGTCATTGCCTGCTGGTTTTACCGTTATTCTGTTGCCATGGACTCAGTTGGCGAACTGGCCGGTCTGCCCTGCTAAATCCCTATCCCCATCTCCTGCGGTGTCTTGCACGACCGCCACACTTGCTACACTGGGGTTACTCTACTATATATTACGATTGGGGTGTCACAACACTTCACACTCCTGGTGTTTTCTCTGCTTACTCCTGCTGCTGCTGTTAGGACCGGGCTAAAGGCCGAGGCTGGAGGGGCTCCGATGACAGCATAAGGAATTTACAAAGGCTGCCCTGGAATGGAAATACCGCCTAGAAACTTTTGTTGTCCCAATGTGATTCTGTGGTTGATTTTCTCCTGCTCTCCTTTACCTGCTTTCCCTCATAATAAGGCATGAGGTTAAGCACACAGAACAATTTGCAGGACACAAAGATTATTCTTGCCCTGTTCAACTATAGTGATGCGTGACACATGTAGTTCTAGGGCACATCCATCTGTTCCTCTTGGGTATCCTATTGGGTCCTCTCAACTGGTTGGGGTGCCATCCCTCCAAACAAGATCCTCCTCCCAGCCATGTTTGGTACAAGAATGCAGTGTTGTGGGATGTGTAGGTTTACACCCCACTGCCAGGTTTCCTGCAGATAATGTGCTTGTTCCTAGTCTCTGTGCTTGTTTGAGTATTAAATGGGCATGTGTGTTCATTCCTGACTTAAATTGTCATTTGGGTGGCTCCATTGTGGTAAGCATAGGTTGGCATCATGATCTGCACTACTGATCAGACAGATAGATGTTCCAGGGTCTACTGCCTGGGTTGTCCTTTTTAATGTGTAATTAAACTCTCCTCTGTGCCTAACTCGGGCAAAGCCAGAAAGTCATGAATGATTCACCAATGACATCTGGAGGTAACGCCTGTCTTCCACAGGAGCGTGGGACTAGTGTCTAAGGTTTTGTAATGTTACTGAATAATTTTACTGGAGTTTATACAGGCATGATTGTTATTGTAGCTACTTTCTGTAACCACCCTGGTCAACCACCTGCAGAAAACTCCTTTAATAAGCATTATACCCAAAGGATTTCTTGCAAAACTGGGGAATTATTTAGCAGAGGAAGTGTTCATGACAAGTCATTTGAGTATAATGGCTGCAGAGCCTGCAGCTTAAGTATTCTTGTAGCGGAGTGCCACAGGGTGGCAACAAGCGAAGACCCTGGCCAATAGAAATGTATTGAAGAAAGAAATTGTATGGCTCACATCATGCCACTTAGCCAAACTTTGCTTCTCTCATTTTCTCTCGTATTCCTTCATGTCAGTGTTTTGCCAGGGCCAATTGTGTCACAATGCCTACTCAGTTGGTGCTGCACTGAAGAACGGAGTTAACTCACCATAGCCAAATCGACACACTTAAAAAGAAGAAAAATTAAAGAAGATGAGATGGCACAGTTTATTTCTATTTGTTATAGCAGTTTGTAATTTCCTGTAAAGTTAATTTCTTTTGCAGCATAAATTCAGGTTTTGACAAACACCAGTTGCAGCTTATCAACTGATTCTACAAATTATGTCGAAGATCTGGATCTCCATCTGAATTTACTTCTTTAGGAGGAGGAATCATTTTGAGCTATTTTACAGCAGTATACTGCTACAAAATTTGATAGTATGGAAACGAGAGTTGTGGATATTACCAAAAGGTAAAAAGAATGTCTGCTGCTATCTGAACAACCTCAGTAAAACTATTTTTGTGACATACACTGAAGAGCCAAAAAAAACTGGTATAGGCGTGCGTATGCAAATAAGAGAGGTATGGAACCAATCAGAGTAACGTGATGCGGTCGGCAGCTAGATCGGTTACTGCTCCTACAATGGCAGGTTATCAAGATTTAAGTGAGTTTGAATGTGGTGTTATAGTCGGCGCACGAGAGATAGGACATAGAATCTCCAAGGTAGTGATAAAATTTGGATGTTCGCGTACGACCATTTCACGAGAGTACCGTGAATCCGGTACAACATCACATCTTCGACATCGCAGCGGCCGGAAAAAGATCCTGAAAGAACGGGACAAACGATGACTGGCGAGAATCATTAAATGTGACAGACGTGCAATCCTTTCTCAAATTGGTGCAGATTGGATTTGTGGACTGCCCTGCAGGATTCTTGGTGTGAATTGCCTTCTGCATACCCTCAGACATTAGTCGAGTCCATGCCACGTCGATTTGCGGCACTTCTGCGTGCTTGGGGGACCCTACACAATATTAGGCAGGAGTACCAGTTTTTTTGGCTCTTCAGTGTAACATTTGGTTGTCGCTAGGTTTTCGGCAGTTGATGTGATAAAAACTATTGTCATATAAAAATTAAGAAATGAACATGGCTGTGTCCACTTTGATTCCAAGATGTAGCAAAATCTGCAGACTAATAGTCTCACCCATTTCACTGATTACAATTTTCATATTTTATTGTATTATAGTCTAAAATATACTCTTATTTTATTATTATTACATACAGTTTTTGTGCATTTGAATGTATTTTATTTATTTTTCATGTTACTGCATTAATTGCGTACTACAGCTATGTATTAGGTAGGCTGGTGTTCTGATTTTGGATGTTGTAGGAAAATGCTGGTCAAGGACATAATTTATCATATTATGCCATATGTTAAATCTAATATAAGATTGCTTAAGGTGTGCTGTGAGTGAGTGTTTGTGTTTGGGTATTATCTTTGATACAGAGAGAATTGCTGTAAGTAAATTTTGACATTATTTTCCTTTCTAGACCAATTTATATGGTAGTCACCCATTTTACTTGGTGATGGAAAACTCTGGGAAGAGTCATGGTGTCTTCCTCCTGAACAGTAATGCAATGGGTGAGTTATGCATAGTTCGGTATGTCGTGCTCTTAATGTTGCGGCAACCATAGTATAAAATTGTGATGGCATGTGTAATGATAATTTCTTAACTGGGTTTCCCAGTCTACTAACATGCCAGTAACAGAATATCTTACATTGTATCTTGCATTGTTGCATATGAAGAAATAATCAAAGTATTGCACATTTTTTTTTTTTATCACTAATCATTTGTCAATTATGTGCAACAAAAAATGCCTTGGTAGACATCATTAAACATCCTGGTCATGCATTGCAAAGAATTGTATACAGCATTAAGTGTTGAAATTGAACTAATAAACAGAATCGCTCCATGAATTTCATACGTAATATGTGTAATGGTGTTTCTTAATCAAGTGAAAAAAAATCTAAGTTGGAAGTTGCATGATTACATAATTGCCACTGCTGTGATGGTGATTTCAGCAAAAAAAAAAATCTCTTGAACTACCTTTCTTCGTGTATTTTTAAGAGGGTGAGAAATACTCTTGTCTTGAGCTAACTGTGCTTCAGGCACTATGTACATCATTGCGGTTTTTGAAATAGTTTTGGTCATGAAACATGCAATGCACTTTTGAATTGGTTAACCTTACTTTTTGCATATTTTCCAATATTGGCAGTGAACAAGGTACAGTTAATTACACGACCCTTAGTATAAATAGACTGTGTGTTATGGTGCAGTGATCATCCTCGAGTTTAGTTTTACCGAGATGGGGCACAGGATGCTTAAAATGCTTTCTTACTAAGACATTAAGTAAACTTAACCTTAGCACCACCATATAAGAGAACTTTTGTCAGTATTGTTGCTTTCTTAAAGCAAAACTCTTTCTTATAAGATCCCCAATTTTTTTTTTTTTTTTCCAGAAGTGTTGGATTGTTCAAAACCACCAATATTTCCTCCATGGTCAGTCATTCACAGAAATTTGCTCCTATATTGTGATATATCACAAAAATATTGATGAGCAAATATTTCAACGTAAAATGGTATCTCTTACCCACAATTTTGCATGTGGGCCAATGAATCCAGCTATTACCTGATAACCCCTGTGACTGATTTGAATGGTTGGAAATTACATTCCATAAAACGTTTAAAATCATGGTTCCATGTGCTTGTGGTACAGTATGTAAATTGCCATTAGGTTCGCTGAAAATGTTGTCAATCTTTTTGTTGACAATATCTACCAAAATAGTTCTGCCATGCAGTCTGTCTAAGGCAGGGTAGTCCAAATACAACAAAACCAACGACTGCATATGTGTGTTTAAACTGTCAGATGAAAGGCTATTTCGAGGAAAAAGTCGTGTTTTGCTGGTAAATGGTATAAAAAAGGATTACTATCACAAATACTTTAAGGCTTTAAATAACCAAATAATGATGGTAATCAAAATTTTAATTTTAAAAATATGAAACACTTTTATTTTATTTTACCTGCCTCGCAATATGCAGGCTGCACAAATACTGTTCATGGTAGTATACCTATTGGACAGCACAAGTTTGTGTGTTTGAAGATTTCATACTGTCATAAGAAATCCTATGTATTCGTTGCCAATGTCTGCTTATATGAAAACAATGTTTTGCATGATACCTGGGTGGCTATGGACAGGGAAAATCTGGTAAACAGGAAAAAGCAAGGGAATTTTATGAAAAATCAGGGAATTTCCATACTTGTTTAAACATTTTAGTTAACTACGTATAATTCTATTAAAAAATACTTCATGTTTCTGTCATTGGGAATTTCTGAATGTCCATGCAATGTGTTGCAATTTGTCACTTCAGTTGTTTACAATATTTGTTATAGTCTAATAATTGTCTAGGTTTCCTTTGCTTGATGTCACTCCTTATTTTTGTTATTCTTTTATTTTGTAGGTGATGGTTGCACATATTTATCATGTCTGAGATTACAGTGAAATTCTGTTTGAGTTGGTGAATGATATAAAAGAAAAGTTTTGGTGCGAGTTTATTGTTAAATGTGTTTCTTGTATGCAAGGAGTGCATTCTATATTGTACCTATATAGGGAGGGGCAAAATTTGACCGACAAACTTCGTGAGGTGATTCCTTATGCAAGATCAAGTGGGAAATATACAGGACACTTTATACCTACACTGAATATTAAGGGAGATATAAGCCCTCGAAAATTGAGATTTTGAAATGTATTTTTGCAAAATATTGAAAATGAAGTGAAATCAAATTGTGATTCTCCGAACATAATTTTATGTTATCGGGACCATATACCTAAGAACAAAGTCACATTAATAATTTCCCCCTAAAATGACGATAACAAGGGTGGCCACCTTCTTATTGCCGGCAACTTTTCTACTGTCAGGATTTGTGAATGTTTGATCCTGGTTTATTGAGCAGTAAGACCTAACAAAAATTGTCCTCTTGTTGCAAATGCTCGGGATCCACCGGTTTTATGTAAACGCGCACAAATATTCCGCTGCAGTGATACAGTACCTAGTATGTAGGCAATACTACATACATGCGTGTATGCCCACGGTACNGGATTTGTGAATGTTTGATCCTGGTTTATTGAGCAGTAAGACCTAACAAAAATTGTCCTCTTGTTGCAAATGCTCAGGATCCACCGGTTTTATGTAAACGCTCACAAATATTCCGCTGCAGTGATACAGTACCTAGTATGTAGGCAATACTACATACATGCGTGTATGCCCACGGTACAGACAATGGTGGAGGACAATTGTAACACATACTGTGAACGTGTACCATACATTAATAAACTGACAAAATGTAAGCTGCCTTTTCCGTTGTGGCGACAGTCAGTGTGTGATTTCATGCAGGATGTAACGTTATTGGTACTGCCTTAATGCCTGGAACTGTATCACTGCTGCTGCTGTGTCCTGTATGGGCTTCTGAACATTAAAACATAGGGTGCAGCAGCACAGAGCAATGTAATTTGTATGCATCACATTATGATGGTAGCAGGTAATAGATTTCATTTAAGCACACAATTTTGGCATTCCATAAGTTTAAGTGCAAATACTTTAACATATACACGTTTAGAGGAAAGGTTTGATAGTACATATGGCCNTCTTGTAGCGGAGTGCCACAGGGTGGCAACAAGCGAAGACCCTGGCCAATAGAAATGTATTGAAGAAAGAAATTGCATGGCTCACATCATGCCACTTAGACAAACTTTGCTTCTCTCATTTTTCTCGTATTCCTTCATGTCAATGTTTTGCCAGGCCTAATTGCATCACAAAGCCTTCTCAGTTGGTGCTGCACTGAAGAACGGAGTTAACTCACCATAGCCAAATCGACACACTTAAAAAGAAGAAAAATTANCTCAGTTGGTGCTGCACTGAAGAACGGAGTTAACTCACCATAGCCAAATCGACACACTTAAAAAGAAGAAAAATTAAAGAAGATGAGATGGCACAGTTTATTTCTATTTGTTATAGCAGTTTGTAATTTCCTGTAAAGTTAATTTCTTTTGCAGCATAAACTCAGGTTTTGACAAACACCAGTTGCAGCTTATCAACTGATTCTACAAATTATGTCGAAGATCTGGATCTCCATCTGAATTTACTTCTTTAGGAGGAGGAATCATTTTGAGCTATTTTACAGCAGTATACTGCTACAAAATTTGATAGTATGGAAACGAGAGTTGTGGATATTACCAAAAGGTAAAAAGAATGTCTGCTGCTATCTGAACAACCTCAGTAAAACTATTTTTGTGACATACACTGAAGAGCCAAAAAAAACTGGTATAGGCGTGCGTATGCAAATAAGAGAGGTATGGAACCAATCAGAGTAANCACTGAAGAGCCAAAAAAAACTGGTATAGGCGTGCGTATGCAAATAAGAGAGGTATGGAACCAATCAGAGTAACGTGATGCGGTCGGCAGCTAGATCGGTTACTGCTGCTACAATGGCAGGTTATCAAGATTTAAGTGAGTTTGAATGTGGTGTTATAGTCGGCGCACGAGAGATAGGACATAGAATCTCCAAGGTTATGATAAAATTTGGATGTTCGAGTACGACCATTTCACGAGAGTACCGTGAATATCGGGAATCCGGTACAACATCACATCTTCGACATCGCAGCGGCCGGAAAAAGATTGTGAAAGAACGGGACAAACGACGACTGACGAGAATCATTAAATGTGACAGACGTGCAATACTTTCTCAAATTGGTGCAGATTGGATTTGTGGACTGCCCTGCAGGATTCTTGGTGTGAATTGCCTCCTGCATACCCTCAGACATTAGTCGAGTCCATGCCACGTCGATTTGCGGCACTTCTGCGTGCTTGGGGGACCCTACACGATATTAGGCAGGAGTACCAGTTTTTTTGGCTCTTCAGTGTAACATTTGGTTGTCGCTACGTTTTCCGCAGTTGATGTGATAAAAACCATTGTCATGTAAAAATTAAGAAATGAACATGGCTGTGTCCACTTTGATTCCAAGATGTAGTAAAATCTGCAGACTAATAGTCTCACTCATTTCACTGATTACAATTTTCATATTTTATTGTATTATAGTTTAAATTTACTCTTATTTTATTATTATTACATACAGTTTTTGTGCATTTGAATGTATTTTATTTATTTTTCATGTTACTGCATTAATTGCGTACTACAGCTATGTATTAGGTAGGCTGGTGTTCTGATTTTGGATGTAGGAAAATGCTGGTCAAGGACATAATTTATCATATTATGCCATATGTTGAATCTAATATAAGATTGCTTAAGGTGTGCTGTGAGTGAGGGTTTGTGTTTGGGTATTATTTTTGATACAGAGAGAATTGCTGTAAGTAAATTTTGACATTATTTTCCTTTCTAGACCAATTTATATGGTAGTCACCCATTTTACTTGGTGATGGAAAACTCTGGGAAGAGTCATGGTGTCTTCCTCCTGAACAGTAATGCAATGGGTGAGTTATGCATAGTTCGGTATGTCGTGCTCTTAATGTTGCGGCAACCATAGTATAAAATTGTGATGGCATGTGTAATGATAATTTCTTAACTGGGTTTCCCAGTCTACTAACATACCAGTAACAGAATATCTTACATTGCATCTTGCATTGTTCCATATGAAGAAATAATCAAAGTATTGCACATCTTTTTTTTATATCACTAATCATTTGTCAATTATGTGAAACAAAAAATGCCTTGATAGACATCATTAAACATCCTGGTCATGCGTTGCAAAGAAATGTATACGGCATTAAGTGTTGAAATTGAACTAATAAACGGAATCGCTCCATGAATTTCATACGTAATACGTGTAATGGTGTTTCTTAATCAAGTGAAAAAAAATCTAAGTTGGAAGTTGCATGATTACATAATTGCCACTGCTGTGATAGTGATTTCAACAAAAAAAAAATTTCTTGAACTATCTTTCTTCGTGTATTTTTAAGAGGGTGAGAAATACTCTTGCCTTGAGCTAATTGTGCTTCAGGCACTATGTACATCATTGCAGTTTTTGAAATAGTTTTGGTCATGAAACATGCAATGCACTTTTGAATTGGTTAACCTTACTTTTTGCATATTTTCCAATATTGGCAGTGAACATGGTACAGTTAATTACACGACCCTTAGTATAAATAGACTCTGTGTAACGGTGCAGTCATCATCCTTGAGTTAGTTTTACTGAGATGGGACACAGGATGCTTAAAATGCTTGTAATAGTGCGGGCCGTGTCTCGTTAAGGCATATTTAATATAACTGCAGCCTCAAAGGTGGGTGGGCGCCATAATGTTAACGTTCGTCACTTGTTACATTGCGGAATGTTTATGTTGCCACGGCTTGCTCAGGGTAGAAACACGAGACTCAGTTAATTGAACACTAGTTACTTAAGAAAAAAGTTCCAGATTAGTTTGATATATATATATTTTATTTATCATTCAGCCACACAGTTCACAGACGGAGATTTAGTATGCAGAGTACGAACCTTTACCATTATATATACTATTGCAGATAACAGTGCCACAGTCGTTCACTTAATGATGTTCTTAAAAAACTGACCCGAAGAAACTTAAAATGCGGCTACCTCCCACACCGGCTGAGAAATGATATATTAAAGTCTAGTTGCCGATGTGGGGGTTCTAGTCCTGCCCGAACGCGGCCTAGGCTAGCATTGCATAATACTTCTCGACTGCGTTGACCTGCCCACACGGGCGTCGTGAAGTAACTCTCCCTGACGACTGACTTGAATAAGACTGCTCTGAGGGCGACAGACAGATGCCCTTTTTGTGCTGCCTATCACCCCCCTCTCCTGAGATAAGCGCCTCGCCACGCACGCTCTCCACAACGTTATCGTAACTGACTGCTCCGCACGAACTAATCCTGCGCCGTCAACAGAAACTAACCTCTCGTACAACAAAAACTTGTTGACGTTGCCTGAAAATGCGCTGGAGGAACTAAAACTGTCGACGCATTCAACATCCAGATAAACTAACCTCTCGTTTCGTATAAAATTTGTTGACGCATTAAAACTGCGTCGAAGGAACTAAAACTTGTCAACGTTGCCGATCCACAGAAATGAACTAATCTAATTAATGCTGACGTTTACCAAAAAACCAAACTTCGAAACGAAACACAACCCGGAGTCCTGATAAAACGTAAACACGGCAAACGTCCTCTCATTAACCTACAAACGCACACGTCTGCCTGATAAACACGGGAAACGACACCACGGCTTTAAACTTGAACCCGATAAAATTTATTACCAAGCTTTCCAAAGCTTCAGTACACACGAAAGAATTTTACACCTGAGTCCCGAAAAATTACGAATATTGCGTCATTACATGCTTTCTTACTAAGACATTATGTAACTTAACCTTAACACCACCATATAAGAGAACTTTTGTCAGTATTGTTGCTTTCTTAAAGCAAAACTCTTTCTTATAAGATCCCCAATTTTTTTTTTTTTCCAGAAGTGTTGGATTGTTCAAAACAACCAATATTTCCTCCATGGTCAGTCATTCACAGAAATTTGCTCCTATATTGTGATATATCACAAAAATATTGATGAGTAAATATTTTAACTTAAAATGGTATCTCTTACCCACAATTTTGCATGTGGGCCAATGAATCCAGCTATTACCTGATAACCCCTGTGACTGATTTGAATGGTTGGAAATTGCATTCCATAAAACCTTTAAAATCATGGTTCCATGTGCTTGTGGTACAGTAGGTAAATTGCTACTAGGTTCGCTGAAAATGTGTCAATCTTTTTGTTTGACAATATCGACCAAAATAGTTATGCCATGCAGTCTGTCTAAGGCAGGGTAGTCCAAATACAACAAAACCAACGACTGCATATGTGTGTTTAAACTGTCAGATGAAGGCTATTTCTAGGAAAAAGTTGTGTTTTGCTGGTAAATAGTATAAAAAAGGATAACTATCACAAATACTTTAAGGCTTTAAATAACAAGATAAGGATGGTAATCAAAATTTTAATTTAAAAAATATGAAACACTTTTATTTTATTTTACCTGCCTCGCAATATGCAGGCTGCACAAATACTGTTCATGGTAGTATGCCTATTGGACAGCACAAGTTTGTGTGTTTGATGATTTCATACTGTCATAAGAAATCCTATGTATTCGTTGCCAATGTCTGCTTATATGAAAACAATGTTTTGCATGATACCTGGGTGGCCTTGGACAGGGAAAACCTGGTAAACAGGAAAAAGCAAGGGAATTTTATAAAAGATCAGGGAATTTCCATACTTGTTTAAATATTTTAATTAACTACGTATAATTATATTAAAAAATACTTTGTTTCTCTTGTTGGGAATTTTTGAATGTCCATGCAATGTGTTGCAAGTTGTCACTTCAGTTGTTTACAATATTTGTAAACAACTGTATTATTGTCTGTGTTTCCTTTGATTGATGCCACTCCTTATTTTTGTTATTCTTTTATTTTGTGGGTGATGGTTGCACATATTTATCATGTCTGAGAATACAGTGAAATTCTGTTTGAGTTGGTGAATAATATAAAAGAAAAGTTTTGTTGCGAGTTTATTGTAAAATGTGTCTCTTGCATGCAAGGAGTACATTCTATATTGTACCTATATAGGGAGGGGCAAAATTTGACTGACAAACTTCGTGAGGTGATTCCTTATGCAAGGCCAAGTGGGCAATATACAGGACACTTTATACCTACACTGAATATTAAGGGAGATATAAGCCCTCGAAAATTGAGATTTTGAAATGTATTTTTGCAAAATATAGAAAACGAAGTGAAATAAAATTATGATTCTCCAAACATCATTTTATGTTATCGGGACCATACACCTAAGAACAAAGTCACATTAATAATTTCCCCCTGAAATGATGATAACAAGGGTGGCCACCTTCTTATTGCCGGCAACTTTTCTACTGTCAGGATTTGTGAATGTTTGATCCTGGTTTATTGAGCAGTAAGACCTAACAAAAATTGTCCTCTTGTTGCAAATGCTCAGGATCCACCGGTTTTATGTAAACGCGCACAAATATTCCGCTGCAGTGATACAGTACCTAGTATGTAGGCAATACTACATACATGCGTGTATGCCCACGGTACAGACGATGGTGGAGGACAATTGTAACACATACTGTGAACGTGTACCATACATTAATAAACTGACAAAATGTAAGCTGCCTTTTCCGTTGTGGCGACAGTCAGTGTGTGATTTCATGCAGGATGTAACGTTATTGGTACTGCCTTAATGCCTGGAACTGTATCCTACATGCCTGGAACTGTATCCTACATGCCTGGAACTGTATCACTGCTGCTGCTGTGTCCTGTATGGGCTTCTGAACATTAAAACATAGGGTGCAGCAGCGCAGAGCAATGTAATTTGTATGCATCACATTATGATGGTAGCAGGTAATAGATCTCATTTAAGCACACAATTGTGGCATTCCATAAGTTTAAGTGCAAATACTTTAACATATACACGTTTAGAGGAAAGGTTTGATAGTACATATGGCCNTGGCATTCCATAAGTTTAAGTGCAAATACTTTAACATATACACGTTTAGAGGAAAGGTTTGATAGTACATATGGCCCACATATTGGACACACAGTTCACATTGCCGCACCAACGATTGTCGGACATGTTGAAATACACCCACAATGTCCCGATTGATCCCTGCAGCTGCAACTAANATTGCCGCACCAACGATTGTCGGACATGTTGAAATACACCCACAATGTCCCGATTGATCCCTGCAGCTGCAACTAAGCGCACGTTGAAGTCCTCTTCGAATGCCACTGCGGTCTTGTACACCAGGCAGTGCATGTACCCCCAAAAGAAATACTCATTGGATTCAGATCGAGGTACCGTNCGATTGTCGGACATGTTGAAATACACCCACAATGTCCCGATTGATCCCTGCAGCTGCAACTATGCGCACGTTGAAGTCCTCTTCGAATGCCACTGCGGTCTTGTACACCAGGCAGTGCATGTACCCCAAAAGAAATACTCATTGGATTCAGATCGAGGTACCGTGGAGGCCACGGAACAGGACTACTGTGTCCTATACATTGTGCAGGGAATGCCTTATCCAGGTGGTCGTGAATTGTTCACGAACTGTGGGCTGGGGCGCTGTCGTGTTGGACCCACATAGCCACTTTTGTTTGTAACGGCACCTCTTTGAGTAATGTTGGCATTTCCTGCAGGGAAACATTGTACATATCGTCGGTGAGACGATTTGGTAACAGATCAACTAACACATTATGTATGATACCGCAGACGATTGGGGCGTGAGGATTCACATCTGCCCACACACGAGTGTTTTAGACTATTCAGCATACCATCACGCTGAAAGGAAGCCCCGTCTGTGAAGATAATGTACTTGTTAAAGTCAGGGACCTATGTACTGTGTTGTTTCAGAAACCATGCTGCAAACTCCACGCATCGAGGCTTGTCCATAAAACCCATGGCATGCACACGTTGTACATGGAATGGATGTAGTAATTGTTTATGAAGCACTTGACCAATGGTGTGGTGCCTTCTGTTGAGTACCTGTGCTACAGCACGCATACTCATACCCGGGTTGTTTTCAATATGCCTTAACAGGTCTTCTTCAAACCCTGTTCTCGTCATCTGTCTACACCCTGCATTCGGTCGTGTCACCTTAAGACTGCCACATTCTCTTAAACGTTGCTCCACACTCGCAAATGTGGTGTGGCTGTAGTCTGTTCAGAAATTGGTTGCTGTACATTATTTGCGCTTCTCGTCCATTTCCCTCCGCTGCCCCGTATACCAGTAGCATGTCTGTGAGTTTTGGCCACATAAAGCGTTGCAATATGTAGGCACAGCATACGCCTTGACAAACAGAAAGATAAGTGGTACGTTATTGAGCGCACAGCTGTTTTATACAACTCGTCTTGGCATTTAATATGNTTGACAAACAGAAAGATAAGTGGTACGTTATTGAGCGCACAGCTGTTTTATACAACTCGTCTTGGCATTTAATATGCCACTGTTACATAAGTGATGTTCGTGCCATGATAACTGTCCTGCCAGGCTTGCAGTTGGACACATCAAATTGTGCAAAGCAGCCTAATGTTATACTAGTGTCGGAAGTGTTGTCTACCCATGCAGGCAGTAAAAACTCTTAACAGCCGGTTTTACTTATGCCCATGTTGTTATTGTTACTGCATTGAGCGACTGTTCGACCTCTGTTTAAACGTTCCGATTATTTCGCTTGTGATAGGCTATGTAAATGTGACAATCGCAATCTGTTTTTAGTCAATGAAGTGCACTGCTCAAGAGTAACAAAGTGAGTGCACTGCTCAAGAGTAAGGAAGTGGTAAACAACCTTTATACGTACAGTACATAATGTTAATGGTAATGCTTCAGTATCGTCCATTATGTTATGCGTTTCATCTTAACAGGGGCATGAGTAAGGTCACTACGCCCATGCCAATTAAAAAATNTATCGTCCATTATGTTATGCGTTTCATCTTAACAGGGGCATGAGTAAGGTCACTACGCCCATGCCAATTAAAAAATATTACGTATTTAGTGGAACGATTTAACATGAGCAAAAAGGTAGCTTTAAAGCAGGACTTCTACATGTGTTCAATTAACCGTAAACAGCCTCTACCAACATATCATGCAGGGAACCACACTCCGACTGTCATCACAAACGAACAGGTAACTTACGTTTTGTCAGATTACTAATGTATGGTACATGTTGTTTACAGTATGTGTTATAGTTGTCATCCACCATCATCTGTACAGTGAGCATACACGCATGTATGTAGTATTGCCAGCATAGTAGGTGCTGTATTGCTGCAGCAGAATATTTGTGTGCGTTGTACACGAAAACTGTGGGTCCTGGCCATTTGCAACAAGAGAACCATTTTTGTTTGTTAGGTCTTATTGTTCAATAAACCAGCATTAAACGTTCATACTTCCTGACAGTAAAAAAGTTGCCTGCAATAAGAGGGTGGCCACCCGTATTATCATTTCAAGAGAATTTACTGTGACTTTGTTCTTAAGTTTTTATGATTTTGATAACATAAAACAATGTTTGGAGAATCATAATTTTATTTAATTTCGTTTTTGATATTTTGCAAAAATACATTTCAAAATCTTAATTTTCGAGTGCTTAAATCTTTCTGTCAAAAGTGTCCTTTATATTTCCCACTTGATTTTGCATAAGGAATCACCTCACGAAGTTTGTTGTTCAAATTCTGCCCCACTCTGTATAAATGCTACATCCAAGATTGCGGGGACTGATCTCCCTTAACCAATGACATACACATACATGTGTAATGTGGCAACACATTAATGTTAAATTCAACAAGAGGAAAACATTCTTATTTCTATGAAAACTCCTCTATCAAAATACCTTCCTGTGGGCAGTTCCTTAAAGGGGTATTTCCTAAAAATCAATTATGCCTTTGTTTATGTTATTAAATCATTTCTGGATATAATACTACTATGCAAAGTATGATTCCTGTGCCCACATTATTTTTCAAATTATTGTATTCTAAAATATAACATTATAATACTACTATGCAAAGTATCATTCGTGTGCCCACATTATTTGTCAAATTATTTTATTCTAAAATGTAACATTTTTGAACTCCTTTGTAAACAGTGAAAATGGTTTCCTATTGTTAAAGGTATGTGTGACGTAGCTGTACAAATTTTGGTTTAGCCATCTTAACTTCACCGTGCGAATTTGTTGTCGGCTGGTCACCATAGATTGCAGAGAAATGTTGAAATCTGAAAGGGATGAAATTGTTTTCAGAAAACTGTTTCTTGAAAAATTTACTGCTACTTAAACTTGGTTCCCCTTCAATATTTGTGCCTTCATTGTACTTTGTGATGTCGTCTGCGTTTCAAAACAATATTTTAGTTTTACATCCAGGATTGGGAAATGAATTTACAACTTTAAATATTTTAGTCAAAAATTTTGCTATTAAGAATTGCTGCTGTTCTGCACTTTTATTCATGATTTATTTAAATCCATTTTATTATACTTATTTTTTATATTTCCCTGCAAAAAATACATTAAAAACCAAGCACTCATAAACTCTTTATTTCTATACAGTGATACCTCGCCAGTGCTATGGCGTAAAAGTAGGTATTGATTCTGCTCTCAGCGTAAAGGCGCCAGCAATTGGTGCTAACCCTCAGTGTCAGGGCGTAGGAATATGTTGACGCTACTATCCCTAGGTCCAATTTACCAAATAAATTCACCTTCTTCGCGAGTTAACATATGTCAGTTTTATTTTCGCTTAACAGGTTAGCTTCTACATGAACATACGAGACAACTCTCCCCCCCCCTTTTGCTACGTAGGCTACGTAAGGCTTGACACAGCGATTTGCGCCGTGGGGAGCAAGGTTCATCACACTTCCTGTATGTCTCTACTTAGCTGTCTCGAGGCGATAGTCCATCTCTCAGCCGGCGACCTCTGGACGCTCCGTCACTCGGTGGACGGGCTGCGACGCCAGGGCTGCGTCAGTTCCTCGCCAACCGGTGTTGACTTCTCGATGCCTTCTCTCCAACTTGTTCCTCCCGGTGCCAATCCGCACTCCGCGCTTCACGTCGGCCGACTGCCTTGTTCCTTCCTCTTCCTCGTGTTTT
>NQII01004389.1:132140-151213 GCA_002778355.1 Clitarchus hookeri
AGATGAGAGAATGGCGTTGCTCGTGGCGTGCCAAACCCCCCTCCCATTCCCTTCCGTTACCTGGAGCCACAGGTGTGAAGGACGGACATCCTCTCGAAGGCGTCTGGACTCTTGCTGTGTGTTAAATATACTATTTTTAAATTATATTTCAATAAAATTTTGTTACCATATATACCGGGAGAAGTGTAAGGGTCACACCTATAGATTTTAACCTAAATATCTTTTTTTCTCTGTAAGGGTTGCCCTAACATATGGGTCGCACCAGTACATATTTGCATTATTTTTCACTGAGTAATAAATGCAGTTGCCTGGTTTCTTTTTAGATATTTCGCCCCTCTAGCTGAATGCTCCTGCCACAGGCAGCAGCTTAAGAGAAGTGACCATGGATCACTACAGTGGCCATCTCACATGATACTCATTGTTCATATTACTTGTGCAAGACATTTTATGTAATGCAAGTAACTCCTTACATTGTTTGTTTTATTTATTGAGAAACAACAGAGGCTTATTATTTACATACGTACTGAACCACACAACAAAATAAAAATCACTTTCAACACCAGAACTCTAAAACTTGCATAAGAGTAGCACCCCATTTTTTGCACTTAGAATAGGATAAAATGTGTGACCCATACACAACTAATTTTGGTATTTCTTCTATTTCTCTTTATTGTTGAACTCGTTATATGTATGTATTTAAAAAATAAGCTGTCATCATATCACGAGTCGTGTGATCATACCTTAGTACAAATCCTCTGATCATAGAAAATATATTTTGCCATGAAAATATTTATTTGTAATAATTTTTTCAACTTTCCCATGGTGCACTACCATGTCTGCCTATACACTTTAGAGTTTTGTTCATTATAATTTAATTTTATCAGTTGATAATTGTTTATGAATAAATTGATTATGCATCAAGCCTGTTGCACACGTTCACTTTCTTGTACAAGAAGGTGTACACCTTTCTTGTTCAAGTCAACTTGCATCGTGTGACTGGCTAACTTGTTTGCAAGTGGATTGAGTGCTAGCTAGAATCATTTAGAGGCTGTTATATTTTTCATTCTCCTTCTTGTGCGAGTAGTTTGTTTATATTTGCGTTATATACGTTTGTGTAGTTCCCGTTCATTTATTTATGCTGATATTGTTAATTTGAAACTAGAAAATAGATTTTAATTATGTATTAGTGATTTTTTAGGTTTGTAAAATCTTTGTGCGTTGTGGTGGCAAAGAGTGACTGGCATGCTGCAACACACAATTACTGTGTGTACCGTGTTTACATGGGACTTTAATGTAAGAGGGTGTTCACCTTCTTGTTCACATTTTGGTGATCACCTTCTTGTTCTCAAAAGAGATCTATCTGTGTCAGGCTTTATAAATATGCATTACGGTAGTTGTATCCCATGTTTTTATGGCAGCAATTGTGCAGATAATGGTTTGTGTGTTTTATCATAGGATGTTCAGTGGAATGACTTGGATTACATGCAACATAATAATGATTTCACTTTGAACAAGACAACATATGGTGAATTACCAGAATTTGTGCACCAGTTACATAAGGTATATATGTTTTTGGTATTTCAAGATTGTGTTTAAATTTATAATTTTTTTACCTCTGTGTGTGTGCATACATGTTTGTTTGTGTGCATGCGTGTGTGTGCACCAGCATGTGCAGGGTTGCGTGCACTGCCTTCTTTAGTTGGAGGCGGTAGTGTTAAATTTGGCAACGCCACAGAGCGAGCAGGCCTGCGGCTGAGCCAGACAGCGTGCGGTCAGACAAGCGCACAATCATTAAGTTTACTTCATTCAACTCGCCTCTTCTTTTCTGGATTTCTACTTTTCCATGACAACTTATCGGTTTGGTGCTTTGAGTAACTGTTCATAAATCTGGTGCCAAAAGTTGAGAGGATGCTAAAAAATAAATTCTTTACTGAGTTTCCATGGTGGCACATGTCACCCACAAATTCTGAGTTCTGTGTCACACAGAATGTACTGTTTGGATGAGCTCACAGAAAAACTCTTTTGGTGTTTATCTGGTGTTTATTTTCGAGTAACTGTTTTTTATGCTTTTCAGAAACTAAGAGTTTCATCACTGCATGTGCAGCCACTCATACATGTATGATAGCAGCTGAAGGAATACTTAGTCTGCCTCTGTTAAGTTCGTTAAAATATACAGGATGATTCACAGCACCCCTATCACCCCTTGTTCTTGGAAACAACACGATACCGGGAGTTCTCGAAAAAATTGTGATAGCTATACCCTATATGAAGCATCAGTTGGTAGTAATCTCATTCCCCCCCGAACATACCGGTGGTAGGGGTATGAGGGGTGAGCTTTTATATTACAAATGGGAATGTGGATCTTATAAGGTATCTCTGGATAGATCGTCTAAAAGGTAACAACATTTACTAAGACACTTTTTTTCTGACGTACATAGTTTATGCACAATAAACTAAATCATCTAAGCATTTGGTTTGTGACGTGCATAGTTTACGGACAATGAAAATTGATCACAAACCTGGTTTAGTTACTACAATCAAAAGGAAATCAACGAAATATGTTGATTTTCTTGCGTGCATACCTAGTGTGCTTACAATCAAAAGGACGTCGGGTGTACAGTAAATACCAGTATGGTGTGAGAGAACTACCATGAACTGGGAACACTTATTCGCACACATCACTGTTCATAAGTGTTCTAAATGTCGACCATCCTGTATCAGACATGACTCTGTTTTCCGTCTTACATTCTCTGATGCTCGGCAGACCTCAGCAATGATGTGAGATCCACATGCTGCTCTGATTCTGTCATTCATGCAATTTAAAACGAATGACTTTTGAATGAACGAACGTTCGATTGTCGGTTCTAACTCACATGTAAAACCTGCAGTTCCTGTAAGAGGTAGATGGCTTATCTGATTGCTGCTTAGTGCTGCCTTATTTTCCACGTTTGTTTGGTAACATTCTATTAATAACAGTTAAGTGTATCCAATTATCATTGGTTGTGCGTAAACTATGCACATCAGATACACAAGGTGTGCCATTACGGTATTGCCTGCTGGAGTGTGAGACTCGTTTTGATACTAGCAGTGACCTGTGTGTCTTAATGCATGGACTCCTGCAGTAGGTATTAGACTGTTTCCAAACAAAAGTAGAGAATAATGCAGCACTACACAGCAAGCAGATAAGCCATCTACTACGTACAGGAACTGCAGGTTTTGAATGCAAGTTAACGGACAATCGAAAAGTGGTTCATTCAGACAGTCAATTGGTTTAAATTGCAACCATTATTTGTGTGTGTTGTTTCAGTCTCAGACATTGTCTGTCTGTGGTGCCATTTATAAACGAAGAAGCATTTGACATGCTGATGGTACTAGGAGAATGCCATCGGAACTGCAGAGCTGCTGCCTGTTTGTATGCAGAGAGTTACCCACAGCGTGTCCATCACTCATACAATGTCAGCATCTTGAATGTCGCGTGCGCACAACCGGGCTAGTGCAACTGACACGTAACAAACGCCTTCGCATCAGACGACCTGTGAGAGACGAGAGGGCTGTTGATATACCTGGTGCCATGGTAGTTAATCCTCGTGATTCTACATGGAGGATTGCCCGCGACTCAGGATTGTCTCAAAGTTCAGTGTGGAGAATCCTTGCTGATAATCGTTTACATCCATACCATGTACAGCTGCACCAAGAACTAGTAAATAATGACTCTCCTAAGCGCATTGATGTCTGCAACTGGTACTTGAGCAAGGACACTGCTTTCTATCACAGCATTTTGTGGACTGATGAGACCACATTCAAGAGTAATGGTGACGTTAACATACATAATGCCCATGACTAGTCTGCAGTCAACCCACATTGGTTCCGTCAGGTGGATCACCAGCATGTGTGGAGCCTTAATACTTGGTGTTGCCTTCTCGGACATCATGTCATAGGACCATATTTTTTTGAAGGGCACTTAAATTGTGCAGTGTATGCAGACATCCTAGAGAATATTGTGTATCAGCTGATAGAAGATGTCCCTCTCACTCTGGATTAGCACTGTGGCTTCAACAGGATGGCTATCCTGCTCACTTTTCACGCAGAGCTCGGTTAGTTGCTGACATGTTATTTCCCAGACTGTGGATCGGACGAATGGGTCCTGTAGTTTGGCCACCACATTCTCCAGACTTGTCCCCAAATGATTTCTTTTTGTGGGAAAGAATTAAAGACATTGTCTACTGTGTGCGTCCAACAACGAGGGAAGATATAAAAGACAGAATCAGAGCAGCATGAGGATCTCTCAGCTGTGCTGATGTCCACCGAGCAACCGCGACCATAAGAAGGAGAGCAGAGTCATATCTGCTACAGGATGGTCGACATTTTGAACACTTATGAAGAGTGATGTGTGCGAATGAGTGTTCCTAGTTCCCATTTCACAGTAGTTCTCTCACATCATACCGGTATTTACAGTACACCCGACGTCCTTTCGATTGTATGTACTGTTATGAATTTACTTTTAAGTCAATTCATACCTGAAAGGAGTTATGGGCGTAGCTAAATAATGAGTAATGATTAGGTAGAGCACAGAAGTATAATATGGAGTTTATTGAACATAAGGATAATACAATAAATATTTACGTGACTATTGATTGGAGGAGCTCAAATGGAACACCAAGATGCTAATTAATCGTGTTAAGTATTATTACCTCACGCCATTACTATTACAATCTAATTGGAAAGTCCCCACCTTGTTCATGGTGCTGGAGGCTGATTCTAGAAGGCGGTTAACTACGGCCAGACACACCCATCTTTGGTGGTCTTCTCGTTCCAGTGGCCCAACGACAAAATACGCTGCTCCCGGTGTTACGCTGGCCTATAGTGGGCGCGTTGTTTAATATTTTTGGCCCCGTTTACTGGCCTGTGGAGGGGTTTTCTGCAACTGTCTTTTGCAAGGTGTTATTGCATCACGCTCGTGCCCTGGTTCAATGTTTAAAGGTGTGATCAGGCAGGCCGTCCAGCTAAGGCCTTATCACATCATAACATTACCCCCAATGTTCACTAGCGAGATGCCCTCATCTCACCCTAGAATCCTTGGGGGTAGTGGGAGATAATTTTGAATTTGCGTGGTTATCGTCGGGCAGTAGGAATATGGATCGGGGTGAAGTCCTCTTTGCTACGGTAGGAAAATTGTTGAAAGGAATTATAGTATAAGGGACTGTCAATTGCTTTCTTGCAGTCCTCGGACAAACACTGTACTGTGTGTTTGCAGTGTCCTTGCGGGCCTTGAACTTGCATTTCCGCTGGTGTGTGTAAAGTGTCTTCCACGCGAAAGCGCGGCAGACCACTCCGGGTGGGACCGAACGCGTCAGCCTTTCTTGAGGTTGCGAGTCCCTAAGCACTACGTGGCGTGGATCTTTTGATACATTAATCCTTGTAAAGAATGAAACAGCAATACAACGTAAAACATTAGTCGATATAGCAGAAAAGAATAATTTAAACTTAAAAGAATTTGAATTGTTAAAATTAACTGCTCTCCCTGTTACAACAATTATTGTGTTTTGTTTGTACAGAAAATACACTTGCTGAAAATAAATACATTTTAGAACACTGACAAAAATAGTGATGTGATAGTAGAATTTACATACTAAAATGGTACATGACGTCACTGTGGTAGGATACTGATGGGATGGTATCAAAACATAGAATATTATTTAATTAATAATTGGAACTTCTACAAAATTAAAAAAGAAAAGAAATGTTGCAGCTGCTTTTCTTTTTTTTGTGTTTTTTTAGCACATTTCTATTTTAAATCATTGTTTTTAATAAATTTTGTTTTATTTTTGCTACTTTTTTTTACATTTGGCAGAAATTTAGTGAATTTTGTGTAAACATTTGGCAGATTTTTGAAATTAAGTGCATTTCAATATTTTATAATACAATACTTATTTTGAATGATTGAGATATGTTTTTTCATCCAGTATTTAAGATATGCCCACTGTTCATTACAGGCAATCAACTCATTATAATTATACCTAGGGATGAAAATAATTTTTTTTGAGGTTAGGTTTTATTTTTTGAGGAGAGAGGTCCACATGTTGAGTTTTCCCCACTTGCTGAGTTTTTTCAGTAGGTCCCATGAAAAACGAATAATAGAGGTTTCACCTTAACTATCGTGGCTAAAAAGTGGTTGTTTTCAGTTCATTCATGTTGCAGGTACTTAAGGTGTGGGAGAACCAACAAACTGTTTGAACTGATACCACTGTAGCACGCATGAGACTTTGTCATATATCAGAAAAGCATAAATTTATTGTGCTTACAAAATTTGATTTTTTTTTCTTAATGCAAGTTTTAGTTTGTCTAACAGAAATTCTAACTACACTGTAGTTTTGTCACATGAAGTAAGTGCCATTGATCTTAACAGTGGCCATCACTTCCGGAATATCTTCAATTTAAATTGTGTAAAAGAAGACAGCTTTATTAATTATTTCAGACTTTCCACAACTATGTTATTTAGCCTTTTCTTAAAATCTTAACATAAGTTAGTAAAGTCTTTAATAGAATCCTTATGCAAAATACTTTGCTTCCTGTTCTTTTCATATTCATCAAAGTGTTGCCTTCTTCCTTCAGAGTCACTTCACTGAGATGTCTGTGACTCAAGTAAGACAGTAACGATGGAAAATTACTAGGTATCGCATTTGATTTCAAAATGGGTTGTTTTCTAGGATATTTCTGCAAAAAACCGTTCTTCCTACTAATATTATAAATGTGAAAGAGAGAGAGAGAGAGAGAGAGAGAGAGAGAGAGAGAGAGTGTGTGGGTGGGTGTGTGTGTGTGTGTTNGTTTTTTTTTTTTTACCACTCAGTTCCATAATGGCTGACCAGATTGTGATGAAATTTGGTATGTAGTTACTTTAGGTCCTGGAATAGGACCTAGGATACTTTTTATCCCGGAAAATTGTACGGTTCTTGTGGCATAACAACAAAACGTAATTCTGCAACGGCTGGAAACGAGACTGGAATATTTGTTTCCTCTGATGCCAGAGTTTATCAGGCTGCCCAAGGACCTCTGAAATGGCTTAACGACAGCTATCGATCGATAACAACCGGGACCAAATATTTAACGTGCCCTCCGAAGCCCAGTAGCGCTCAGATGTTATGCCACTTATCCGTCACCCATCCAAATGTGTGCCACTGGGAACTTTGGTTAACCTTGGTGATTGATTAAGATCCCTCAGTCAAGCGCAAAAAGTAGTACCTAGGTACACTTATTTCTAAAGTTACAACTTGATGAAACTCAGGTTTTGATTTTCATACATCGACGCTGGAAAGCGGAAATGTGGTAACTACGCGATAGTTGCACAGATACACTCCAAAAACAATACCCTACTTCTTGGCTATCTGGTAATAAATATTTCCTTCCTTTTGGGTTGCCGTAATCAGTTAAAAACCTAGGCCAACATAGTATAATTTTATAATTCTGTTTTCACATAAATAAATTGTCTTTTCCCAATTTATTTATTAGTGGACCACTGTAAAACTCAATTTTACCCAGGCAAAGCCGGGTCAGTTCACTAGATATAAATTTCAATCCCTGATATGTCACGCACATGTTTGATACACACAACAGAATTCGCTGAAGACTCCCTAGGAATGTTTCTAATCCACTTTAACTTTTCTCCTGCTTGCAGAAACGAAAATACATTTATGTAGCCGGAACTAATTTCTGAGACATAGTTTCTACGGCAATCAGATACACAACACTTCTTCAACATTTTATCAGCAGAAAAAAAAGTTTTGCGTCAAAATTTTATTTGCAAAACATTTAGGAAGCAGCTGCACCAACAATACCTGGAAACTGAAAGAAGCATGCGTGTTTCACAAGTGTGGGACTGGCCGGGCTGACCCATTGGGGTGCGAGACAGGCCCCCGGCGTACAGCATGGCCACATTTCAACACTTTGGTCTCCCATTAAAGACTGCCTAGGTACATGAGTTTGCGAAAGAAATCGTGTCCATATATTCATGTCCTTTTTTAGATTTTGTTATGAAATTGTCTAGTTTTCTTAAAATTTAGATTTGTTACATAAATATTTTTTGGGAATTACAGTATATGAGAATATTCATTGAAGTCAAAGAGTTTTGTTTCGTTACAGCTGTCGGCAACCAAATTTCGTACTAAAATTAAAAATGAAAATTGTAATTTTTTGTTTTCATTTTGGTATACCCAATATTTGTACAACCCTAGTAGTGACATGTTCGAAGTGTGTTTATATGCTGTTCATTCCTGTTGTTTTCAACTAACATGGCAAAATAAGCACACTCTTGGTTTTAAATTAACTTTTGCAATAAATAATGCATTTTGTAAATGCCAATATTTATGCTCCCAATGAATATTCCATAAGAGCAATGTAAAAAATTTCCACTGAATAACATTTTTGCATTCTCATGTATAAAATAAATATTTTTCACTCAGATTGTAGAAATTGTTTCCAAAACTTTTATTATTTTCACTATAAAAAAATACTGAAGGTGCTTGAATGGAATTAGTATTTAGACATGTAAACAAAAAAGTACACATTTCTATTTACTTTGGTTTTATAAAGCCACAATTGAAAATCTATAATACAGGTTAACCTGTTTTCTGTTAAAATATTTCCATTATCTAGTCAGTTTTGATAAGATGATTGCAGTATACTTTTTGCCATTTTTTTTCTACGATTTTATACAAAATTTGCGTGATTTTTTTAAATGTAACATTTCAAACGTTAAGTTATGTGTACAGTTCAGTTAATTTTCCTTCAGAAAAATACTAAATTGAGGTGCTTGATTTTATTGATTTTATGTAAATATGTTTATCTTAAACGATAAGATTGGCAAACTCGCTGGAAAAAAATAATTCTTGCCAGTCCATTTATGCAAGACATCTGTGTGCACATGAAAGAGACAGTTGATATGAATGTCTAATTAAATATAAGCAACAGCATGTATCACCATACAGAATAGCAATCTAGTGTAAAAATACAACCATGAAAAGAAATGTTTTGTAAAAGATAGATGTAAAAAAATTCTGGTAGAATGCCACATTTTGCATCAACCCAACTAATTGACTGCAAAAACTTATAAAGACCCTACAACTTATAAAAACTGGTTCAATTTACATTGCTTCATTTATGCAAAAAGATTTCACTAAATAACTTAATTGTCTTTATTCATGTTTTCTCCATAAAAGCTGATTTTGTTGAAATAATCACATTTTTAGATTCATTTCTGTTTTCTCTGCTGATGCTACAGTCGGTTCACGACTGGAAGAAACTTTTGAAAATCAACCTTTGAAAAAACACCCTAGCCGTTAGCTACATGCATATAACATTACAAACAGCGGCGAGTGCGGATACAGTTATGCCGTTAGGTTGCCAGCACAAAGAGAGGAAATAGTTCCAAAGTTTTTACGTAATTGTTAATTTATCGCTTACAAATGGGTGTCGAAAAGAATTGTATCTTATTATGCCAATTATTAATGACGTGATGCTAACGTACTTAGATTTCAACGTTTCTTGCATAGTCACATGATCACGCTCAAGGTCAAAGTAACGCGGCCATTTGTTTACTAACCTTCGTAGTCCTTGTATTATTGACACATGTGCCAGAGAATTTGTGCGATAATCTCGTTTAACCTATAATAATTCATTTGTCTTGTTTTACTAATATCCGCACTTTATTATTTGGTTTGTAATAACGTATGATTTTAATTTGTGCTCACTTTAAGTTCTAATTTCTTTGGTTTTTATGTGTTTCGGGCACGTGTCTTTCCTTTGCCATTCTATTCTAACATTGCAGTATTTGCACATAACAATTATTTTCACATTGTCGAAGACTTAGAATCCTTCACTCCCAAACTCTGCCGTCCTGTCGAAAACAGTCACAACCATTTTTAAATAACGTTTTACAATTGCACGAAACATCCGACTCAACCACCACGCCATTTTAATGTCTGTAGCAATTTCGATTAATGCTGATGATCTTGCCTTCGATGTACGGGAATTTATCGAAAGTCACTAACAATCGATTGTAAAAAGACAACAACTATCGGTTCATCAAAATACTCACATTTTGGGTTTATAGAATGAAATGTTTTTCGCTGGCATCGCATATTCTTTTGTGTGAAATTCTCAAGATTAAAAACTTTACGCTTGTGGAATATCCATTAATAATATATACATGACTTTTATAATGGGTACGTGCATGTACGAACACATCTACACACACAGTGGAATGTAAACATTGCATGTAAACATTGCCATGTGACAGTCACATGGCAATGTTTGTTTACCTTTGGCGGAAGGATACAAAATGGGCTTGAAAGTAAATCTTTAGCAGGGCTTCAAGAAAGTCTCTTCCAGTCGTGAACCGATATATTGAGGTTTGGGAAATGTTTGTGCCAGTCCAATTCTTGTTGTTTGTATAGTGCTGTGCTGTTGGCATTGGTATGTTTTAAGGTATACGTATTTTCTTCATATTTATATTGTAATACTTGCACGCTGCAACGATAACTTAATGAAAAATGTAAAATTCTCCATTTATAATGTATACTGGTGAATTAAAAACTTTTTCATCCAGTTTAAATCAACGTTTTCCAATAATCTAAATGCACAGCATTTTTAAATTTAATGCCTCATTCGATAGTATTGAATGTCGTTCCGAAGATCAATTGATTATGCAATCAAACATTCTGAAATAGATTCAGCAGAAACTACTGCAATTGATAGCTCAAACCAAATATTTTTTTACAGCTTCATGTCAATTTTAACACAGTTAGTTCATGTTTTCGCAAAGCATTTGCTTGTTTTACGATTTCAAATAACTAAAGGAAATTATATGAAAATGTTGCAATTTCATACATTGGGTTTCACTGTAATTGGAATTTGCGAATCCAGTGGATTTGAGAGATTCAAATAAATCTTGGTTACGACAGTCCCATCCCTACTTTATACCATATTATTGGTTGGCCACATCATTATGATTTGCTAAGTTGTGTAGCATGCAAATGTCTTGTTGTAACATTGTATTTACAAAAAGGTAGTTGTGCTACAGTGAATTTACTTGTACAGAATTATTGAATGGACATCATTATTAATGGAAAAAAGGAAATAAGGGAAATTTTAAAGAAATTATTGTAATAGAATTATAGAAAAGTAGTACCTGACCTAACTGTACGGAAAATACGTTTTCTTTTGTATATAAAAGTTTCTTAGTTGTGCAGTGGGTGTATACTTGCAACAATAATATTCACGTAAGAGTGTTAACCAATTTGGTCAGTTCTTCTAATGATCTAATTGATCCATATGTAGGCCCTAGTTTTAACATGTTAAATGTGAAGCGTTCATTGTTTCCAGCTTGGAATGCATTATATACCACTCATTGACGCAGGAGTTAGTGCTGGTGAAACGCCTGGCTCGTACCCTCCATATGATGAAGGGTTAAAATTGGGAATATTTGTGAAGAATTCTTCTGGACTTCCAGTTGTGGGGAAAGTAAGTATGAGTATATATAGCTTTTATATTTAAATTGATTTTGTGTTTAGGTTAAAGTTAACATAAAGTTAAACTGGAAAATTGAAATATAATTACATCACATGTATATGATGACATAATCATGTCATCATTTTATCATATTTTCTACAAAAGTGTTGTAAATTTAAAAAAATTAATGATCACTTTATATATCTGAAAAAAATGTTAATGTGTTTGTTTTATAATTGGCATGGATTACGTGTTGGTATCATTTGAACCAAAATAATGTAGGGAGACAGTGCCACTAGTACCTGGTGCTGCATTTTCAATGTAGTACACATGTCACTTTTGTACAAAAGAAAGTGTGTTAATAAGGAATAGTATATTTCACGATTGTGCAGTATTTGCACATTTGCTTTAAATTCAGAGGAAAATGTGAAACAACATTTTTTTTTGTGGAATTCTGTCATAAAAGGTTTACCTGCATAAGAAATTTTCTTATAAATGGAAACAAACATTCACAAGTAGCAATAAGTGTAATTTTCTTTGCTAATTTACTCTATAAATACAGTTTTACATTCAGTATATTATTTCAGCAACTTTTCATATAACTAGGGATGGGGCAATTAGTTCTTCAGTTCCTTGGTTCACCCGATTCTTAAAGGAACCAGAGGAACCAATACAGACGGTTTGTATAGGTTCAGTTCCAGAGGATAAACATCCAAACCTACTTCACTAATGCAAAAACAAAAATCACAGTGTATTTCCCCATCAATTATTGTGCAATATTGCCTTTACTTGCATAATCCCCGTACTTACATAGCCAGATGTTTGCCATTTGCCACAAAAATAGGGTCCTTTGATTGAGTACAAAATAATTAAATTGATGTCTATTTAATAACATTGAAGTTATGAAGTCAAAAGGATGAGAAATGGCTTTGCTTTTTGCAATAGAAAAATACGAAAACCAAAAACAATATTGAAACACGAGTTTTAAGCATCTGCATTTATGTCTCCTGATTACTCGGGCAGAGTTGCATATCTACGTTTATGACATGTAACATGTATGCAACATCATTACTTTGTGGATCACAAGTTGCAGGCAAGTTTAAATGCTCTGAAGGGAATGGGTTAGCTGACTTAGTTGGCCCAGATGCCTCGTCGTGTGTCTTTCTAGTGGTTGGAGCTCTACTGTACTTGCTCACCAGGTACCTTTACGTACCGGGTCCATAGCATGGGTGGCCTTCGAACTTATTCTTGTGTGTGACATACATGCAGTCCAGGATAGAGGCTGGCCGCAGTCCTAGTCTATGGCGGAAACTTATTGCCAATTCACGGTCGCCTGCTGCTTCTTTCGAGGGTGACGCTTACCAGGTTGTGGAAAAGGCGTACATTCACTACAGAGTAGGAAAAGACAGAAGTTATTTAGTCTACGTGTTCTATTCCCTCGAGAATAGAAACACGGTAACCCATACTACCTCCTACATGCTAGGCGTTCAACGGACTTTGTACAAGAGTAGGACAGGTAAAGCTTGAGGAGCCTGGCTTGAAGACGAGAGCTGACAATGAAGTAGTTGTGAAAACAACTGGACCCTAATTGCGGCTTGTAGTCCTGAAGGGAGCCGGACACCATGTGTTGTGTACGTGTCAGGTGTGGTGACTCTTGACGGCAAGTGTCAGGGGGTAGCGACGACTCTTTGACTGCTGTGTTGGGGAAGGCGTCGGCTGAAGAACTGGTAGAAGACCGGTAGGTCTTGGAGAGTCGTGAGGAGGGCTGTGGCTGTGCAGTAGAGAGCTTTAGAATGACTTATGCTGAGGCAAGCTACGTGGACATCTGAAGGTCTTGGGGAAGTCCTTGGGAGGACTGTGACTATGTGATAGAGAGCCCTAGAATGACTGGTGCTAAGGCAAGCTATGTGAACATCTGGCGTTGGCTCCTCGGAGAGGAGTGGGGTTGGCAGAGAGTCCTAGCACTGGATGGTGCTAGGGCGAACTGCCTTGCCTCAACTGGCGTTCCTGCTGGGTGCTCTGGGTTATATTCCTCTTGGCTGTAGGGTGCCCACCTGCTTCATTCGCTCTTGGTAATCTTCGGCCGCCTCCCCTTCAGGTTCGGGCTGGGCGCCGCTGCTGCTGCCATCTCTTGGCGGGGTGTCGGCGGTGAGGTTTGAGTGTTGTTGCCGGCGGTATTCTCTTCTCCCTTGGGGGAAACTCTTGCATGCCCGTGGCTGTTTCTTAGCGGGTTTACAAATGGCATGGGGGTGGCGAAGACGTGACTTCTTGTCATTATGTGGGTACTGGCCTTGAAGGCAACCAGTTGGGGTTTGATTCCCTCGGGGGGGCACGTGACGCGCATGTGATGATTCGGAATCAATAATAATAATGAGTAGGAAGAGTCATGCATCACACTGTTGCTATGCATGCGTGGTTGAAGGTTAACTAGCAACGTTTCAGTCCGGTTGAACTGAGGATACATCAATTCAACTGAACTTGACCAAAACATTAGTTTCTGAATGTCCGGTGTAATTCAGTATGCACTGGCGAATTTCTGAAAACATGGTAAGTGCTCAGCAGTGTGATGGCCGTGGCGGGGAGATACAGGTGAAGAAAAAAAAGCCCTTCATGACATCATGTGTCGTGCAAAGTCTAACTCCCTATGTGCATGCGCGCTCTTCAACTCAATTCATTGTGGCCATACTGATTTTAACCAAATATTTTTTTGTGTTTTGGTGGATGGTTTAAGGATACCTACTGAGAAATACCTACATATTGTTACCAAGGGCCAGGGAATGTATTTTTATTAGGATTTTATTGCAATTTATTCCATTTTAGCAATGAAAATTTATCCTTTTCATAAATTTTTGGGATTATTTTACGGTTCCCGAAAATGTTTACTTTAGATCACCATTTATGTTACTTACATGTTCGTTAATTCGGGGTTCAACTGTAATAAAATTACATTTAATTGAGAGCTAATATTATAATTCAGAAAGGTAGGAGGGAGGCTGTCTTTTCACAATGCCCCCTGACTAAATCGACGAGTATTGCCCGTTCGCAATATCCGTTGTTAAACCTTTCCTCGTGGATTCAAATCCTAACTTAATTTCCTTGAACAAAATTAATTACAGTTCTTTTCGTGTTAGAAATACCATATCTCAACCTCCCGATATAAATAAGCTAAGTGCACAAGGCACAAACCCTCTACCTTAATTTATTTTTTAAATGCTATGCCATTCAAGCATTAAGACTCTGAAAAAAATTAATAATCAGTTCCCCTTTTTTTTTAAATCATGATATCCACACCAATTCCACATATTACTACAATTTGTTTATGAAATGTTTTCACACATTTCTTTCCTCCTAATTCAAAATTAAAGTTTTTGCTCATGTTCCTCTGGATAATTCTCTAAAGACTATTGAATTTGTTGAATGCAAGAAGCTATAAAAGAACAAGGATATTACATACGCCATACGAAATACACAATACTCAATACACAGCACTTCACAATTTTACTTAACATAGATTTTCCCGTACTGTTCCTATACTCATTACACCTTGATAAAATAGCGTTGATTAACAACCACCAAATATTTCACATCTTTTGCCTTAAAATATCAGCATTATTATACCTTATTTTATATTATAAATGAATCCATTACATTCATCACTACATATCGCTAAAATTAATCATTTTAATCATGTAATTTTGTTTTAAAAATACAATAGCCAATTAATTGAAAATAGAACTTGTTACTGTAAAAGCATAATTAAATTATATTTTCTTAACAAACACTTGTAAAACTGACGATTTCCAAGTATGTATACTGTAATGCATTATACAAACAATAAAATTCCATCTCCCGAATAGTTAATATCTTTCTTTTTATTAATTACCCAAGTACAAAATAATACCTTGTACACCAAAACAACACCAATACTTAAGTCAAACTATCATAGGAGATAAAGACAATTGTGTAACATACTATAAATGAAATTCCGTAAACAAAATTTTTATGATGTGAGACTTGCCATAACCTCAGTGGAACCATAGCAGGTTGACATAATTTTAAATTTTGAGACTCAAGATATCCCACTAATATTCCAACATCTTACCTTATTCAGATTTATGTTATTCATTAAGAACACACACACGCACACACGTTCTTCAATTTTAAATTTATGTCGCAGTTCCTTTGCTTGACACGATCCAGCGCGAAACCTTCTAAAGATATTTTGTTAAACATACGTCTGTCGATAAAAACACTTTGAAATACCAGGGGCATCTTCAGCTTTGGAGTTCTTAGGTGTCAAAGGGGGAGCTGGATACAGCCGTGGGGTGGGCACCTCCACAGGCCGTGATTTCAACTCGTGCTGCAACACCGGTGCAATTGGAGGGTTTTTCATAGGCTGGCCATACACCAGAACTGCTAGTTTGGGCACAGGTTCTTGTTCACACCGGAATATCTGGGTGGGCTGGCTACGGTCTTTGACCTTCACCATCTCTAAGTCGTAGTAGCCCCTTTCCCAACTTTCAAGAAACGTCTGGACCACCATGACTCACGGAATTCTCACTGTCTGGATAATCAAAATGCACAAAAACTGCATGACTAAACGCGTTACAAATGGACTCTACTGACTGAGCAAATTGCTTTCCACTTCTTGCAACTCTATATAATCAAAAATTAATTTAATCCTTAATTGTGAAACATGCTCTCTATTATAATTTTACTTTTAAATATTTCATTCAGCATTTAATAAAGCTCACAGGCACATTATTTATGTCTTCGTAATAAGCTTCTGTTAAAGTAACATTTTGTCTAATTCTGCATTACAAGTGCCAATCATAAAGGCTGTACACGACTGTTAATAATTTTAATTGTGGTTTCTCTTAATTAATTATTCTGCATTCCTACTTTACATTTAAAATATTTCTCTTTCTTGAATTCATTATCCGCCTCAAAATTTACCTTATTTTATTCTACCTCATCTGGTTTATAAAAACAGCCTTCAAAAATTTTACACAATCTCAAAATCTCTTTTTAATCAAATTTCAATTTCTCCATTAAATATGAAACTCTTTATATCAATATTATTTGTCAGTTTTTCTCTTGGACATTGTGGTATCTCTGGCCAAAATAATACTACCTGATTTGGCATATACCATACCCTCACTCAATCATTCTCTATTCCGTAACTTGCACATCACACCACACTGTTCGTATGAAAAGAACTGATGCCAAATAACGCAAATGGTAGTCATCATTGCTATTATTTACCTGTAAAAAGAATTCTCTTAGACTACATAACCTGACTTACAAACTACAAGGGGAGATCTTGGACAGGTCTCTACTCCTTAACATATATAGTTCGCATTCGTACCTCGTTGCGGCTGGACTTTCAGGTCATATTTATTCTTCTGCTGGGGTTTCTACAACGCCCAAATTATCGCAATAAGAGGATGGCTCAAAATCATCTGATTCTGTTTCTTCATTTTCTCATGGGATTTCTTCCTTGTTATTTTCTGTCTCTTTTTTGCTATTGAAGCATGACAAAACACAGTATATTCCTTTAAATAACTTTTTTTAATTTGTTAACAATGAACGCGATGCTCCTTACATATGTCGGTCAGAGACACTAGCAATATGACTCTGACGACTTTATTGGCTGCTAACCGGACCCCAGCCGGTATATAAGCTGGGGCACATGGCTTGACAGCATGGCACAAAGTCTCGTGGGCTTAACTGTCCTCAACACTGGTTTACACGCACAGTCACTGGTTTACCTGGAGTGAGCATAGTTTGAGGTAGCTTCTGACTCTGCTGCCGTTGCTACTGCTGCTGCCAACTGGAACTCGTGTCCAGTCCTTGGGCGGAGGTGGTACTGTGGCTGACGGTGGTGGTGGGAGCCTGCGGAGGGCTGTTGGTCCTGCTGGGCTGGAACCTCGAGTTTGATATACCCAGTAATATGTGGAGTCCCTGGCAGAAGTCTGCGACAACTTGATGTGGCTTGCCGGCAGTCTTGTAGGGTGGCTGAAAAAGGGAGCGTGGAGGGACTGGGAGGTGAGTTCTCTTCAGTTGTCGGGCCTCTTGAGCTCCTTCCCGGAGGGTTAGACTACAGAGGGCAGTAGCTGCCTTCCTAACTCGCCACTGCACCACTCCTATGGGTGTAGGGTATAAAGGAAGGTACTAAGGTCGGCCAAGCTAGGGAAGAGCAGTTGAAGAGGATCCCTATCTAGGTGTAAAACCAGCCGTGTCGAGCCAACCTGAGTTGTGCCCGATTACTCCGACCGGCAACAGTACAGTGCGGTGGTTAAAGCGGAGGGTTTATCCTGGATATCCAACAGCGACGTGTGTATGGTCCAAAGGTGGGCAGACGTCCAGAACCAGTCTTATCACTCCTGGTGACAGTACAGTGTGGTGGATGGAGGGAATTAGTTGGGCCGGCAGACTAGCTGCCTTGTGGCTTGAGTTCCTAGTGGTAGTGGCTCTACCGTACGTGTGCACCAGGTACCTTGCCGTACCTGATCCACAGTATGGGGCTGCCATCTAATGTGTTTGTATGAGACATACGTGCACCCGGTTAAGGGAGCCCCCAGTCCTACTCGTAAGTTCAACAAATGGTTTGTAATGACGCAGTCTCCTGCTTTTCCCTGGTGGGCTGACGACTACGGGGAATTAGTCATAGTCAGTCTAGAAATAAGTACTCGGGAGGATAGCTAGAAAACGTGTATACCCCGTGAGGAATAGACACGGTAGCCTGGACTAACTCCTGACAAGAAACTGTAATGGAAGTCTACTACGAGAATACCAGGTGAAGGAGACTTGGGTCTAAACTAAACAAGAGTAGATGCAGCTAGGTAACTATAATACTAACTGACCCTAAGTAACTCGATGCTGTTGTCCAGAAGGTACTTGGATGTCACTACCAGAAGGGTAAGTGTTAAAGAGGATGAAAACTTCTTCGGGGGTTGCGGTGAAGGTCTTGAAGATGGCTGGTTGGTAGCGGTGGTTCTACTGGAGGATGTTGGTGTCTGCAGAGAGCTCCAGCACATGAGGTGGTGGAGCGAACTGCGAAGAATGAACTGCCATTCTGCGGCGGTGCAGGGACATATATCCATTTGCTCTTAGGGGTAGCAGGGGTAGCTCCTCCTTCCGTAAGCAGAGCCGTACTCTGGTGCAGTGTCTCGGGCTGTGGCGGAACCAGGTTGTCTGCCATGCGGGGTTGCGTCGGCTCCACGATCTCAGGCGCAGCGCTGTGTTGCTTGGCTGGCTCCTATCACATGTGGAGATTGGTGTGACGTCTAATATAAAGGCGAAAATGATCTTGGCTGATGTGTCCGTGGGTGCCTCTTGCCTAGGGGTGTGCTGGTAGGCTCTGGTGGCAAGTCGTTCATGGTTCAAACTCCACCTGGGGTAACGTGATGACACGTGAAGATGAGGCGAAGTCGTGTACGTATCACGTGTCAAGGTTCTGCTAGATCACATAACCAAATCATTGTAGAGAAATCATTTTTTCTGGTAGACCAAAGTAAAAAATGTATGAAACTCTTATTTTTAAGGACATCTTTTTTTGATGGTTGGGG
>NQII01004389.1:151222-192330 GCA_002778355.1 Clitarchus hookeri
GGGGGGGGGGGTTATACTTGTGGTAGAAACACATTTACCTTCCTAACAATTCCACTGTTTCACTTGGATAATGACAAGAATAGTCCATAATTATGAAACATCAATGTGCATCAAGTGTTGGAACAATTTGTGTTGAAAACTGGACAGTTCTTACTTTATGTATATTTTCATTTGCTTATTTTCTGTATGGTTGATGCTCATCATCAACATAACTGTATTTTAACTACAATGAAGTTTGTTTCTCTTATTAACAATATAAATATTTAATGTTTAAAATAATGTCACTTATACTTAACATATAATTTCATAAAAGTGTTGTCACTTTTTGTTTTAAGGTTTGGAACAGTGTTTCTACTGTGTGGCCAGACTTTACTCATCCCCGAGCTGTAGTCTACTGGTTAGATCAACTTACAGCAATGCACGAGCTCTTCCCATTTGATGGAGCTTGGATTGTAAGACACTTGTTCATATTTATACCTTCTTATTGTAGCAATATAAATTTGACACTGTAAATTAAAATCTCATAAGGTCACAGTTTCACACCACAAAGTTTTTATTATAAACACTTGCCAAGCATGCTACAGTTTATGTTAATTATTTGTAGATGGAGCTCTTGTAGCAGAACATTTGTTGCGAGAGTTCGAAATGCATGGGTTCTTTCAGATTGTGTTTGGTGGGTGCCTGATGCTAACAGTGGTTTCATTGCTTGTACAGGATATGAATGAGCCATCAAATTTCTTGTCTGGCTCCATGAACGGCTGTGAAAACACATCCCTGGACTATCCTCCGTACACTCCAGGTGTGCTGGGTGGCAAGCTCTTCTTCCGCACTTTGTGCATGTCTCACGAGCAGTATGCTGGCAAGCACTATGACATCCACAACTTGTATGGTTTCACCAATGCTATTGTAACAAGCTTGTGAGTGTGCATACTTGAACTAGTAGTTAGCACTTTATGCTTTTACATGAATCTCATTGAGAAATAAAATATTTATGCATTGCAGTGTAGGAAAGCTGCACTCTCCTATTTTATGTTTATTATTATTGTAATGTTAATTAGAAGTAGATAGTAAACATTGCTCTTCATGCTGGCTTGAAAAGTGCCAATAGTATGTTGATTTCGCAGTATTTGTTTTTTTGTCTTTTCAAAATGATTTTATTTATTTTTTTAAATTATTTGTTGTCCTTCACATGCATTACAGCTATAAAAGCTGTAGTTGTTAGACACAAATTGCAAATTTCATAGACATTTCATTTACACATGGTAGACATGGGACAAATAACTATCACAACCAAAAAAATATACGGTATCATTACCAAACATATGGAAGAGCTTATACAAGAACATTGTACAGAACGTAGATGAAATCTGCAGATATTAACAAACCGCATGTGATTCTGCCAGAAGTTTTCAGTTATTCTGCTGGCTAGAACAGCAAATAAATGATTCATAATATCTTAACAAAAAATTAGAAAAAAATTTTGAGAGCTTCATCAATTGGAGCAAATAGTGGCTAACTTAATGTGCATTTTCAGCTTCGGATCAATATTCTTTTCATGTCTTTCAGTAAGTGACAATATGTTAGTATGATATTGGTCCAGGTTCTGTCGTGATAGTGTGGTACATTTGTGTCACTCAGTGTGAAGAAAGATCAATTTAATATTAATTTAGCACATACAAAAATATTAGTAAATCTAACCAATTGAAAATAATTTACATGAAAAAAAATAGTTTTGTATGTGCTAAATGAATATTAAATTGACCTTTCTTCGCACATATTGGCACTTCACCCGAGGAATGTCCGTACACCAAATGTTGTGGAGGAAAACCCGTCAACAAGCACCCGCACCATTGCGCACGGAACATTTGATTTTAACAGTTGAAAAGTTAAAACTGCAGTGTCATTGTTTAATGGAAAAATGTGTGTGTTTTAACAGTAGGTGCTGTCAGTACATAATTTTAAATTTACATTTCAGTGCATTGTCACAAATACGAGGGAAGCGGCCGTTTGTGATCTCCCGCTCAACGTTTTCTGGGCATGGTCATTATGCAGGCCATTGGAGTGGTGATGTAGAATCCACATGGGCTGATATGAAGAAATCCATTCCTCGTAAGTGTTCAACAGATGGGTATTTACTTTGTAGCACTTCACATGTATTGATGCTATAGAATTTGTTTACTGTGTACACCATTGCATATGAAATAAGTAAATTCTGTAAAATGAACCCCAAAAAAATATTTATGAACTATTAGTCCATGTTTTATTCAAGCTACACAGGACGAACTTTAAATCACACACATATATATATGTATATGCAGGTGCGAATGCCAGGTAGGCAACCAGTATGGCTGTCTGTGTGCCTTCCGTAGTGGAATGAGTTTCCAGTAACTACATGTGGTCTTATATTAGTGTGTTGCACAAATAACAGTTTGGTGGGATTTGCTCACTGTTAGGTGCAAAGAATTCAGAAAAGAAATTGAAGTTCTTGCACTACTAGTGTAATGTCATACCAGCATAAGCAACTTTACAAGAAGTTTTCAAAATGACGGCCACTAACATTATTGCAACAATTAATTTGGCTTATGAAACACTGGCGTACACTTTTGAGCATACCTGGTGTATATTGAACCTTGTCACAGGTAGCCTTAACCCTGGCTATCAGATCGTCCTCCGACTCAATGGGTGTGTGATACACCAGAGCCTTGATGAACATCACTATGGTGTGGTTCGCAGACAGTGTAATGGTAACATTACATTTGACTTTTATTTTACTGTTATAAATAACTGACTGTATTTTGTTAAATTTCAAAATTTCTATGCTTATAATAATTTGGATTATAATATTTGCATTGACATTTTGCGACCAAAGATTGTGATATTTATGTTAGAAACCACCTCTTCAATTTATTGATGCCTTTCCCATACCTGCCAACTTTTCCGATTTTTCCAGAAGTCTTCCAGAAAAAGCTGCCATATATTGTTTTCCGGAAGTACGTACGTTCTTCCAATTTTTAGTTACTTGATTCAGTAAAAAATTATTTTTGCAATTATTTTACGTTAAAACGCTGAAGTCGTAGTGTTGTGACGATATAGATTGATACTGATTGTGCCTGCATCCAAGGACACATTACGAGTGGGCGACAATCTATTTTCGCATACCTATGGCTTGTTGGAGTTGCATTTTCTCGTCTGTGAAGTTTTTGATAGCTACCGAATTTGTTTGTGAATACGAATACAAGTGGCCATTGATTTTATTGTGAACTGTTTCAATTTGAAGTCTAGTTGAAACATGCGTTAAAGGATTTTAATACAGTGTGCGATAAAAGCTGTATGTAACTACGTATGTACTGTGATTACAATCTGGTAGGTATTACGTCTCTTGCCTTCCATGTTTTTGTGAGGTCATGATAGGTTTCTTATTGTCGACTCTGCAAAGTTTAAAACTAAAGATGAGTAAAAAAAAGCATTATTACTACCAGGCATTCCGGGAATCATACAGTGTAGAGTTTCCATGTATTATAAAATCAGACAACGGCGATAGGTTTGGCTTTTGTAGTATATGCTGATGCGACATAAACATTGCACATGGTGGGAAAACAAATATAAGTATACACGTTAAAAGCGCGAAGCATGTCACCAACATAAAGTGCCAGGAAGAAAATCAGAAGTTTTCTAATTTCTTTACAAAACCTGGAAATGCCGATTCGGATGTTACACGAGCATAATGCTTGTTTACTTATTTTTTGGTAGAGCACAACATTCCCTGAACTGCCGCAGATCATGCAGGTTTGCTACTAAATAAAATGTTCCCAAACTCTGAAATTGCAAAGAAGTAAACGTCAGCAATTGTAAAGGAAATGGCTTCTGATGCAAAATGTAGTGTAGTACAATGTTTGCAGAATGCACAGTTTTCTGTTTCAACTGATGGAAGCAATGACACCAATTCAAAGTTGTATCCCATTGTAGTGACGTTTTACGATGATACACATGAGAAAATTGTGAACTCTGTTCTTTCTACCCATGCCTTGGAAGGAGATTTTACTGGACAAAATATAGGTAATTTAGTGCTTGCACAGCTTGAATGCAATAACATTCCTGTTGAACACTGCGTGGCTTTTTGTGCAGAGAATGCAGCTGTAATGGTTGGCCATAAAATTGCTGTTGCAGCAGTTTTTGAAAGAGAAAAACACCCTGGGCTTATTGTGATTGGTTGCATTTGTCACCTGATAAATTTATCTGCAGAAAAGGCCTTATTTGCTTTGCCAGTAAAAGTTGACGACAATATTGTGGACTGTTTTTATTATTTGGAAAAAGTCGTTACAAAAATTTCAAGAGCTCCATGATACAGAAGCGAAGACAATACTAAAGCCTGTCTGTTCAAGATGGCTTTCTCTTGGAAGAAGTTTGTTGAGGGTTTTTGAACAATGGTAACCATTGCTTAGTTTCTTTAAGAGAGGGGTTGTAATTGAGAAACCTTCACCTTAGAGTCTCACCTCTTACAAAATTCCCAAACTACAATCATCATCCTCTTAAATCTCTGATGGGATATGCCAGAAAAACATAAATGAGAAAAGGAAGAATTTTGGTTCTGCTACTGATTCCAACAAAAGGAGAACTGCTTTGACATCAGCAAACAGTGAAGAATGCAAGTCCTTTTGTAAATCGAGAAGAAAAACTATTTATGTTCCTTTCCTCTAACCTGAATAAAGCATTTTGTGCATTTCTTTTAGGCGTCCTCCCAACATTTGAAAAACTGAATGTAATTCTTCAGTCAGCATCTCCACACATTCATATTTTGAGGGTACTGTTGCTTTATTTTCTAAAAGCATTGCTATCAAATTTTGTGAAATCAAAAGCTGTGAAAAGTTGCTCATTATTTGAAGTGAAATATCGCTCTATTCAGAATCAGAAAGACGACACCGAATTAGTAATAGGAAGGAAAGCATCAAACATTGTGAAAACACTTGAAGAAAAGGAAAAAATAGTTTCTTTGCATCTGTCATGACTTATTTTGTTACAGCATGTGACTATATTGTTCACAAATTTCCCATAAAAAATGAAGTTTTGAAAAATGCAGCTGTGGCAAGAGTGAATAATGTCGACAATGCCAACTTTTCTTCTGTTCACTACTTTGTGGATTTGTTTCCTTTGATTTTGCCTTTACAAGAAGGTGAAACTAGGGATGCAGCTATGGATGAAACTGAAAAACAATTCTCAACTCTTCAGATAGACAACATTTCAGCCCTTAGTGCTACAGGATATAGTGATGATGTTAAGTGGGCCAAGTTATTTAGGATTGGTGGTGTTGATGGCATTTTAAAATACAATAGAATATGTAGAATAATGTTGACAGTATTGTCCTTTCCACACAGCAATGCAGAATGTGAGCGTGTTTTCAGTTTGGTGAAAAAAACAGGACCCAGTTCAGATCCTCCATGTCTAATGACAGTATAGAATCAATTTCGGTTTTGAAATGCAGGAAATCACGCTTATGTTATGAACAAAATTTTAGTGCAGAATTTCTAAAGAAAGCCAAGAACGCCACAGCTGCTTCTGTAAAACCACAGTGTTCCATTTCAACATAAACAGCAGAAAACAACAACATAGCAAAAATGAATAGTAGTTGTAGGACTCCATAGTGCTTTAACTTAAGTAGGAAGATAGTTTTAGTTCATTATTTTACTGCAGATTTAACCAATTAGGCTAACAACGCAATGCAGATGTCATAGAGAAAGCTATGGGCACTAGTTACACCTTTAAAATTGCTGTACTCTAATGCTTTGTCTCACATTCCACTGAAAGTGGAAAGGTAATAAAATATTAACATGTTATGTTTTTTAGTTATGTTATTAGTAAAGCGAAATGGGCCTTTTTCATGTTAAGCGGTAGTATGTATGGTAAGCCTGCATTGTTTAGTGTAATTTTTATTCAAAAATTTAATGATTTTATTTGTTTACAAAATCTTCCTAATTATGATTTCCTAAAGTTTGCCTCAGCCATTGACTAGATATTGCGCCAAAGCGGACCATGATGCTGCCAGATCTGTGCGTGACTAATTGAGGGTTAAGCCTCCACCTTGCACCACTTGTATGTGTGAAAGGCATGGGCAAGATTATGGGAGTCTGTCACATGAAGTAGGACAGGCGACGAGTACCCTGGCTAAAGTGTAACCAGAAGAGGGGTTAGGTCTCTTGGAATCAGTCCTGGCACTCCAACCAGCGAAGTTCGATGGAGTGGGTTAGCTGATTTGAATGTCTAGCCGCTTCGCGGCGTGTATTCCTAATGGTTGTGTCTCTACCTTAAAATGTTCCAAGTACCAAAGTACTTTGTTCAAGTTACAGGTAACTGTCGAATGTGTTGTGTTTGATGATGTATGTGCGCCCGGTTAAGAGTAGCCCGCAGTCTTACACTAGTTCCGGCAATTAAGATGCGCCGTCCTGCGCTACAGCCCGCCGTCTTACACTAGTTCTGGCAATTAAGATGCGCCGTCCTGCGCTACCTTTGAGTGGTCTCTACTTCGGCGCTGTCTACGTGGGTTCGACTCTTGGCAGATGATGGCGCGCTTAGTTGTTCTTCCTACCCTCATCCTTTCCTTCAACCTCTATGCCTTACCCTTCCCCTTCCAAGTGCATGCATTTGATTTTTTTAATTGTCTGAGCCCTGGGCACTCTGTAGCTTAACGACATACACTACTTAAGTATCATGTTTTAATGGGCGTCATTAACTTTAAGGTTAGTCATGGTAATGGATTCAGTGTTTGACCTTTTAGTAATGTTTGAAAGTTTTTAATATGTTGTGTGAAGGCTATTGTTTAGTGATTTTAGGGAGCTTCTGTGTAGTTGGCTTAACTTTTAAATTGTATTTTTGGTCGCCATTCAAAATTCAGTTTCTGTAAGCCGCTTCATGGCATGCTGTCTGGATTTCACTTGTCATTTTTTTATTGAATTCTTGTTGGAAAGTTTGTCCATAGTAACGATGGTTGAATGGGCCTATGTGTGTGTGGCCCTTGATTGTACCCATTTTTAATACCGCACTTGTTGACTTTCGGGCCAATTCCTCTTTTTTAAGTGATCCCTATTTTTTATTTTGGTATTGATATTATATGCACATGAACCCTGGTATTAAGCTTTAACATAATCCTTACAGTTTTTTTGGAACTATTCTATGTAAACCTATGTGCTTTAGCTTTTATGTACTGTGGTGGAGTATTTTATTTTAATATGCATTCTTCTATTGGCTTTTTTAATTCGTTTCATTTCATCGTGTACAATTTTTTAATGCCTCTCACTGTGAGTTGGGAAGCTTTGATTGGCAGGACAGGTGCCCTCCCATTTCGAGGCATTGTATATTGTTATTATTTTTAACTTAATTTTTTAATTGTAAAATATTTGTTAGTATTGTAATATTGCCCCTTTTCTAGTCAAATTAAATGGTATGGTATTGTGTGTGGTTTACCGCTTTGTATTGTTATACGTAATGTATATTTTGAGTGAGTCAAATGAAATGATGAGCATTAAATATGAGTTACTTAGTGTCTTACTTTAATTTGTTACTTGCCAATGTTAAGTTTTAGTGGTTAACACGCCACAAAGTCAAACCATGGTCTCCTGCTTCTCCTTGGTGGGTTGACGTCTACAAGGTTTAAAGTTGGGAACAATCACCTAGAATATGTACATGGGGGTTACGTTAAGAAAACGTGTTTATTCCTCAGAGGAATATACACGGTTGACGTGCCACAAGCGCTCTCAGATGCATATCCAAGCCTCAACATCTGGTGCTCCTTCTAGTGTACAGTAGTACCGAACGCCACTGTCATTTTGCTTCTACTGTATCTACAATCGAGTCTACCCCTTGCCGCCTGAGAGGCCGGCAATCCGCACAATGCCGCACTCCAGTCTGAGTGGATGGACCCACCCCCTCGCTTGCTTTGTCCTTACTGGCAGGCACCAGACACGCGTGCTCGCCGCTCATCAGGGAAGGTTTCCCTTCCCATGCAGCCTGCTCCAGCCACCCCTCGCTCGCCTTGTCTCTCGAGGGTATTTATTCCTTTACACGCCCTCCAGACGGGGTAGTTTGTGAGCAGTTCTCTTCAGAGCATTATCTGCAACTCTCGTTATCTCGCCACGCTTGCCGTACTGCTTTGCCTTCAGCAGCATCGTTGAACTCAGCCTTGTTACTTCAACTGTTTAGAACATGTGTTTAATAGAAGCTCTTGCCATGGAGTCTTCTCGTAGTCACGAGTGTTGGCCACGTGTCTCGTCCACACCGGACGTAGTTGTACCGGGGTTGCACTCTCCCCAAACTTAGTTTAAGATCTCGTTGCGGCCCTGCTTTAAAACAGCTTTGCAAACTTGGTTCCTCGTCCATCAGATGTTAGCGGGCACCGGTCGGAGCTATAAGTCTTGTAAACTTCTTCAGACTGAATAAAACATATATCTACCAGCTAACCTCTTTTTGGTCTGATCATTCTCTTTCATGTTCACCTTCCCTACCCTCTTTGTCTTCTGTGTGCTCAGCCACTTAACTACTTCTAGGTACACATACGAACGCCGCAATAGAGATTCGAACTAAGTCCCCACTGAAGGGTGCTCCCACCTCTTGTCAATGTTTGGTGTCTACTGCTGGTTGGTCACCCCCACCTCTAGAGCCACTGTGGCAAGAGGAGAGAGAACTTGTAACGTTTGGGCGGCTCGTTAAGCCATATTTATAATATTGCAGCCCCACAGTTAGGTGCCATTTTGTAACGTTCGTCTTTTTAAACTGCCGAATATTACTTTGCCACAACTAGCTCATAGGTAGAAACACGAGACTCGGTGATTGGACGCCGATTAATTAAGAAAGAAGATCCAGAGTATTTTGTTATAAATGTTTATTTAACTATTAAAGTTTCACAGTTCTCATACGAATTGCCGGTTTGCAGAGTACGAACCTCTCACAGATAAATATAAACGTACAGACCAGCGCCACAGTCGTTTACAGATTATTGTGACTCAAAACTTGCATCAAAATAAATATCAAATCCGTCAAACCTCCCACACCGACAGAGAAATAAAATAAAGTCTAGTGGCAGATGTGGGGGTTATCCTCACACACGACGCGACCTAGACTAGCATTGTATGATGCTTCTGACTACTGTACTGACCTGCCCTCACGGGCGACTGACCCGAAGTAACTGCTTCCTACGACTGACGAAACTGCTCTAAGGGCGACAGACAGACACGTCTTTTGTTCTCCCCNGCCGCAGGAACTAATACTGCGCCGTCAACATAAACTAACCTCTCGTACAACAACACTGCGCGGGAGGAACTAAAACTTATCGATGTCGCCTGAAAATCTAATTAATGCTGACACTTACCAAACAAAACTCCAAAGTTCGAAACGAAAACTGTAACCGGACTCCTGATAACCTTAAAACAACAAACGTCTGCCAGATAACCTACAATAGCACACGTCTGCTCGATAAACAAACTACCACGGAAAACGAGCCACCACGGCTTTAAACTTGAAACCCGATAAAAATATTACGAAGCTTTCCCAAGCTTAATACACACAAAAGAATTTTACACCCATGTCCCGAAAAATTAAGAATATTGCGTTATTACAAACTTTTCTCTGAAGCTCCTGAGGCTTGAGAACAACAAACTCGTTAAGTCACTACGACTCTGAGGCTACAAGCTGATCACGTCGTTTACTGAGAGCCGTAGGGCCCTTGCGTGGGGAACGCTGTGAACCCAGAGGGATAGTTGAGGTCTGTAGCTGGTCACGCCGCTCACTCAACTTCTCACAGAGGGGGATCAGAGGGCTCTCTCCTCAAGTCGCTATAAGCCTGAGGACCATACATTGTAGAGCGCACCTTGCGTGCGGCGCCGATCAATCAATAAGACTCCGGCAGGGGTCTACCCAAAGGCACCAGCCCCAGGAAGAGTAGATTCCTTCCTGGATGGACCATGCCAGAACCTGCCCTCCCCCGCACTGCTGTATAATGTTAAACCATATTTACGGTTGTGCCTGTGCCTAAAGGACACCCACCGAGTACTCTAAAAAATCTTTATTTCTACTTTTATTTTTATCCTCTGAAATTAACTTAACATAACTGATTGTGCATAGCCATTTACTCACAGTTATTCCTAAACGCTCCACCACCGAGTGGGCCAGAAAAAAAAGGCCAACAAGATCTCATGTACCCAGGCTACCCGATCTGGTGAACGACGGCCTGACACCCCCAGGGTGTGCACTCCGAAATTAGAGGAGGCAGCAATCTTGCAACAGGCCACGTGTATCCCAGCTAGCACCTGGAATTCAGTACCCACCACCCCAGCATCCAGAGACACGTGGTACAACGTGCCTCAACCACTATCGTCGCTGCCGCCAACACCCCCGAAACGGTCACTACCAATCATCACGTGGCCTATTGGTGTGCCTGTAGTAAGGCAGTTAAACCTATATACCGTTTGACCTGCTTTCATAGAGTACGTCCCCATCAGCACCCAGTCGAGGACAGCTCTCCGCTATCCTCGGTCTGCAAGCTCATTGAGTTGCTGACACAGACCGCATGTGGTCCTTTGTGAGGAAGGCGGTAGGCAGAGAGCTCCAGCACTAAAATTGTTGGAGCGAGCTGCTGAGAATAAACTGGCGCTCTTGGGGTGTGTGCGACTGTAAATAGACAGGCCGGCGTCACCCTTCGGTTCCCTTTGTTTGTCGGATATCTTCGTGGGGGAGCTGGAGGGAGAGTTGAAAAAAAATCTATGGCCATTACATGTCACGCGACGAGCGTGTGGAATGCCATTAACGTTTATAACATAAATTTATGTCCCTTGCACTTTAAAGCCCATTGACAATCACATGATACTATTTATTGTACATTACTGTTTGCCATACTGACCACCTACTGCTTATCTCTTCTTACCTTCACACTGCTTTACAGCATAGAGCTTTTTACCACTTTTTCTATGTTGCTTTGAAGCCCTAATTTTTTTTTTCCTACAATGTGAAGGGAAATTGTGTTGTGGAATTGGTAGTACTAACTGAATTCAACGTAAGTTTTCAATTGAAAAATTTTTTGTAGTAAGCAGCATAATGATGCCATCATTTTGATGGGAGTTAATTCCAATTAACATCTAACAAAGAAATTTCATTGACTTGCCTCATTCTCAGCAGTAAGGTATCTGGAGATTTTAAACTAAATAATGTATAGAACTTGGTTTCATTCTTTATTAGTTAAAGTTCTTTGGAGCATGCTGAAATTTTAATTTTTTTACATATGTTAATGAATTATGTTATTAGATACTTGAATTTGAGTTGATTTCTGTTTTGATGTAATTCCTTTAATCACATTAATGTTGTTTTTTTATAAATCCGTAACTTACTTTTGAAATAGTGCAGACTATGTGTTCATCACAAGCAATATAATGTTTTTCACTTTAAAATACACCAGTTTTAATCATTAGTATTTTGTACTATGAAAAGATATAAAATAATATGTTTGGTATTAAATATCTAACCACAGTGTACTGTTCATTATGGCACATTGCTTTGACCATGAATGTGTTTATTATTGATGTTGTCACTTGGCTAGCTGCAACTTGAGCTTGTGGTTGTGCTTCAAGTAAGTGAAGTAAAGACTGAGAAAGGATAGGGAAATTAATTCTGTACCTCTGAATACTGCTTATCATAGTTATGCCCTTGTTTATAAATTTTTTTTTTTTGGATAGTCAATACCAAAATACCTATCTGAAATAACTGAGGTGTAAACTAAGCATGATAGGAACAAGTTAGGCAGTGCTTCATCATTGTACAGGCCCTAACCACTTCTTTTTTTTTTTTTTTTTTTTTTTTTCCCTCTTTAGAATTGCTCAACTTCAACATGTACGGGATCCCGCTAATGGGAGCAGACATCTGTGGATTCAACATGAACACTACTGTGCCCTTGTGTCAACGCTGGATGGAGCTGGGTGCTTTCTATCCCTTTGCTAGGAACCACAACACAGATGATGGCATTGTAAGTTGCTAACCCAGTGCTGTTTGCCCTAACACCATGCTATGTCCATACTAGGTATTCCATATACTTCAAACTGGGTGAGAGTCAGTTCTGATTGTCTTTTCTCCTGGTTCTTAGCCTTGAGAACTGGAACTGAGAACCAAAATTATATTCTCAGTTGATTCACTTTATTTATAACAGCACTCAACATTGCACCTGCCAAATACCTATTACAATAATTACTTATGTATGAAATATATTTGCCAGAAAAATTGCACGTCACAATTTTGTCATTGAATCCTGTTTTGTGGACTGTGCACAAGATTTTCTGCACTATCATCACTAGTAACACTGTCATCATTTCAGTGGATTACTCAAGAGGACAATCACAGGAAAGTGGCATACGTGGAAACTGTTGATTCTCATCAGCATTAGCCAGTCTTTAAAATTTGGTAATGCATCTGTGGCATAAAAAATGCTTTGAGCAAGGAGCATGGAAAGGAGTTGGCACTCCCAGGTTTTATTTGCTAGCAGTATTTGGGACCAGTAAAGATTGGTTACCAAGCACACAGAATTAACTCTTTCTTCATAATTTACATAACTTGAATTTATAACATGTGGAATCAAGGAAAACCATTAATTAGTAAGAAAATGTTATGAAATCATTTTAACTTTATCAAAAATATGTAAAAGGAATATTTTTTTGTCCTTGCAGCATGATTTCATTAGCTACACACTTATGGTAGGTTGATAAAATAATACATAAATTATTGATGTACGGTATTTTGAGCAGAAAAAAACAACTGAAATGTTTGTGAAATGAATGAAGCATACAATTAATAACCAAGGAGTTTGTAAGAGTACTTGCTGGGCAGGTGAATATTTTCACATTTAGTTTGTAGTTAGAATTTTTGTAAGGGAGCACTCAAAATCTTATTACATGCACATTCTCATACAAACAGTTGTTTATACAGTTTACATAAAACATGCACATTCATTGCACAACAAACATACTTAAAAACTGTTAATGAAACTTTTATAATGACTTTGAAATCAATGTGAAGTAACAGTGTCCAAAGCATGAAATAGAGTAACAGCAAATGTCATGCAGAAACCTGCAGTTTTGTAGCAAGAAAATAACAGCAATTTTTGACAAAAATAACATATATTTTTTTTAATAACACCTATTTTTTCAAGTTTCTATGAATAGGTTTCATAGCACAACATTATAAAAAATAGTGGACACAGGAGAGCACTAGCAGTCACACATGTAACTATAATTGATTAAGATGCCATTTTGTTACACGAAACTGTAGGAAGTGATATCAATTTTACCTGTTAATCTGTAAAGAATTTGATGTTTACAGGGGTATGAAATACAAATGTAGTGACTTAATATTGTACGAGAATAAGAAAAATTTAATGAAGTTACATTTAACAAGAATTGGTATGTGAAATAAGATTACATTACTCAAGAAAAGGGATGTGAAATAAATTTAAGTTTCACAAGAATTTGGAAGAAAGATAAATTTAATTACATGAGTAACTTTTGTATCAACAGAAAAGTTTATAAGTCAGAACTGTCACTATCAAAAGACTTATCTGTTGGTTCATCTGTGGCAGTCGTTCATAAGGCAAAGGTCGGGCAAGGTCACATATTTTGAGAAGCGTAGGGGTATAGGCCTTACATGTTGGTTGTTCTTTATCAGAGTGCATCTTAGATTAACATGTAAACTTTTGACGCATGGCATATACATAGGATAGGCATTGCGCTGTTAACACATCCTGTGTAGCTATCCAGGAGAAGGCAGCTAGCCAGGGCGGGTAGCTGACAACATAACTTTCAATCTGGGGATTCACCCTCGGAGCAGTCCCGACACGTAAGGACACTCAGTGAAGAACGGAAGCCTAATGAAAGAAAGCAAGTCCCAAGAAATAGCTGATAGATAAACCCTCAACGAAGGACACCGGGGGTGCCCCCGACGAGAATTAGTGATAGCGACACAGGAGTTATATTCACGAGACAGCCGAGATGGAAGTTAGTTGTTCGGTGGCCGAGACGAGGGTCAGTGGAGAAGTCGGAAAGCACAAGCCAGATCGAGAGCGGACGTCGACGCAGGAGGAGACACGAGGTCTCCAACGGGGAACGCCAGCCGAGATCGAGGAGACAACATTAGTTCCGGGGAACCAACCTCGGACTTCCGGGAAGGGAAGCAGAGCTGATCCAGCTTCACCGACCAACGAAGGCAACTCAGCAAAAGCAGCAGTTGAGTCAAGCAGTTAGTTAAGTAAAAACGTCTCCATTCAAACAACCTTCCCAGACGCATAGCATTTCGTCAACCAGCCCTTCAGGCCTACGACTTGTAGGGGGGGCGCAGTCTTGCCAGTGTTTGTAAATACCGTTGTTACCTTCAGACAAATAAAATACTGGTGTGTTAACTAACGGAGAATACGAGTATTTGTTTACCCCTAACGCAACAACCACAGGTGCCCTTAGTCTGCACCAAAGTACAGTAACTCTGTACCCTACTAGCCATCACTCTGTATAACTCAGGTGGCAGTAGCGACACTTTTTTAGTCATTTCTGGTGTGCGTCTTATAATTTATGCCATCTTGGACTCTCAAGTAAATACTGTATTTTATTAAGCAAAAATCACTTCTCATGACAGCATTTTCAGTTGAGTGCCATGAACACACACACACAATATACGGACTTCTGTAGTAGTTTTTTGCCCCAAATTTTTTACATATTATGTATGCCTTATTAAATAGTTTCTTCCTTTCAATATTTATAGTATACCTATAAGCTACATACAGAATAAAATCCAACAGTCACAGAAAACTAAACTAACTATGTTTTTTTGATTTCCTAATATGTGGACAGCATTGCAGAGCAAGTACGTACACACATCTTTNATACGGACTTCTGTAGTAGTTTTTTGCCCCAAATTTTTTACATATTATGTATGCCTTATTAAATAGTTTCTTCCTTTCAATATTTATAGTATACCTATAAGCTACATACAGAATAAAATCCAACAGTCACAAAAAACTAAACTAACTATGTTTTTTTGATTTCCTAATATGTGGACAGCATTGCAGAGCAAGTACGTACACACATCTTNAAAACTAAACTAACTATGTTTTTTTGATTTCCTAATATGTGGACAGCATTGCAGAGCAAGTACGTACACACATCTTTAGGCGCTTACGAAAAGCCACTCTGTTAACCTGGTTGAAATAAAAAAATTTCTTGACTCGTACAATAAGTGACCCAATTGAAGTTAAATTGCATTCGGAAAGTCTACAGAGTTAACTCAACCTTTAACACTATTAACTCTGGGCTAACCCTGCTCGACAGCATGGTAATTGGGCTAGCAGATGGCACAAGTGGGATGGAGTGAAAATTGTAAACATTGCAACCAAAACAAACAAAATAATTCATAAAAGCGGTGTTGAGAGGAGCATGAAAGCAAAGATTGTGTTTTTACCAGAACAACAGAAGGTACTGTATTTCTGTAGTACTGCATTTTACAGTCTCTTTTTTTGAGCAATGAGTTCACTTTGGACATAAAATAATTTAATAAAATCTCATCGTCGTGATATTTATCTAGCAGAGCACTTAATAAATACACAAAATATTCAGGTTTTTAATTTCCTGCCATCTCAAAACCCTGAATTTCTTTTGAGCATTCAATAACAAGCTGGTTAATCCCTATTGATCAAGTAAACCTGATCATATGATCGAGTTGATTCAAATAACTCTTTCAAGTTACATTTCTTAAACACCTTACATCACCATCCCGGCCATCTGCTAGTCGCGATGGTACTCCTAGCATTGCTGCTGCTTTTGGTGTTACTTTGCATCTCCCATATTGTTTACATGTATGCTGCAAACCATTGATTCTCACGGTTGACTTGCAACGCCATCTGTCCACGCGTGTTGACCTATATTAATAATGTTGACATGCAGCAGCATTTTGAATTCTTTTGTATATCAAAACAGGAATGTATAAATGGGTAGCTGTATATAGTGTGTGTGTTTTGGTACTGCATCTCATAACATGCAGTAAAGAAAAAAACCTCCTTACGAGAATGACTTCGTAAAATCCCTACCTTCATGAAAATCGAAACTGATCAATTTTAACACCTAAAAAATTTAGAAATTGTTGGTCAGTGTGTTGTTTTTTCCCAGTAAAGACAGCATTTAAACAGCTGCATAAATTCAAAATTATTTTTGTATGAAACATTAATGAAAATCAATAGGCAGACGTCTTACAAATGAAATGATACCTCAGAAGTTTACACCCCCCTTCCCTTTTCTTCTTCTTCTCCAAAAATGTTATCGGCGTCGATTGGCATGTTTTACTGAGTGTGAAGTCAATTTTCAAGTGTTTCTTGCAGAAAAAATAACATTACTTGTTATTGAAATACTAATTTATTTCAAAAAGATAACTTCTTCTGAATAAGTTTCATTCAGTGTTATTTGTGAAGGGTGAGTGGTGTGATTTCTCTCAAAGGAAACTTAATGAATAAGTAAAGGTTTGTATTTGCGAATTACACATTACATTATGTTTGCAGGATGTTATTTGTCCACTTAAATATTTTAGAAAGTGCTGTTTTATCCTAGATTTTTAAAAAATATTTCTTTGCAATTACACTTTAATTTTCTTTTACTGAAGTAACTAATTGTTTTATAATTTCAAGGAACCCATGAGGTTGAGATTTAAAAATAAGACTTTCGGTATCAAGTATTTTCATTACTAAGTATAAAAGTTGAGGCTTTATTCCTGTATGTTATAACAAGACTTTAATGTAATTTAAGGCTTCCGAAGTGTAGCAGTATTTTACTATTTGAAGTGAAAATGAACTGCTTGCAAGGTGTACATTGTGTGAAAAACTTATTGGCATTAGTTGAGGTCACATTCCCTGCTCTTATGGATATGCTTGATGTCTGGTGCAGTTCGTTGTGCCTGGATATTTGTTGGTTAATTTTTGTATCTTTGGGATAATGTCAAGGTCATGCTTTGCTGGTTCTGGTTTCATGACTGTGGCTGGATGATACCATGTGATGCATAACGAATTGCTTTCAGGATCAAGATCCTGCAGCACTAGGTCCAGAGGTTGTTGCTGCATCACAAAAGGCCCTCCTTACCAGATACTCGTTACTACCATACCTTTACACATTGTTTTGGGAAGCACATGTGGATGGAAACACTGTCGCCAGGCCACTGTTTTTCGAGTGAGTACAACTGTCTAGTTTTATATTCAGTATTTATCACGCTGAAACAACACAACATTAATTTTGTAGTTGTCAATTCTCTGTTCCTCCTTTCAAAATGTATTTAACATAATCATGTTGTTTCTTAGCTTTTCTGTATCTTCATATGATATTTTTGTAATTTTGATCTGTATTTTTTACTTATCAACCTTCTCATAATTCTTACACATCCCTCTCTGTTATCCAGTTGTGTAATGTAAGGAGGGAATTAAAGTGAACACAAATCACCATAACAGTTACTAGAGACAAGATTACATGGTGAATAGTGATAAAACCCAAATAACAAAAATGCATACTAATACACAGCATAAAACAAAATTTAATCCAAGATACTAAATAATACTAAAGTAAAAAAAAATGCTCTTATTTTATCAGTAAAACTGTAATTATTTCTTCTAACAAATTATATTCTGGATATTTTGTAATATTAATGAACGCTTGTGGTTGTATAAGCTATTCATGGTAAAGTTAACACTTTTGAAAACCCTCTTACTTAAAATAATAGTCAATAAAAATATTTTATTTTAGCCTTAGAAATTAAATTACAAGTGCAGTGGAATATTCACACTGTGTTTATTACTTACATGGTAATATTTATTTAAAAAGATGGCTGGAAGGATAAAGTAACTAAGGCCTCAAAAGTGCTCACTTCACTGTGAACAGCCTATACTAGAAAATATCTGTATACATAAAATGTCATCGTTACTTTTTAATTTATTTTCAATAAAACTGACACGTGACTTGTACTGACATATTTATTAAATAAAACTTTTCCTCATCTTCACGTGTTATCACGTCACCCCAGATGGGGTTTGAACCTTGGATGACTTGCTACCAGAGCCAACCAACATGCCTCTAGGTAAGGAGCACCCACGGGCATGGCAGTCAAGACCGTCTTCACCTTTATTTCAGACGTCACCCTCCGCCCCACATGTGATAGAAGTCAGCCAAGCAGCCCAACGCTGCCTCTAAGCTCGCGGGAGCAATGCAATTCGCATACGAAGAAAACCGCACTTCCAGTCTCCCCCGAGAGATAGCGGTCTTTGCCGCTAAAGGAGGAGCTCCAGTACAAAGATACCCAACTGGCCAAAGGGCCCGCAGCTGGCCGTCCATATAGGCGATCACAGCCCCCGAAATGCTAGTTCATACTCAACAGCTCCCTCCATCATGTTGTGTGCTGGAGCTCTCTGCTTATATATTCTCTACAATATAAGAAGGCCACTTTTTGACAGGTCTGCGAAAGTAGCACCACTGTTTACATCTGACTACGTATCCTTCCGCCATCAGCTGGTCCGTCAAGTCNACAGGTCTGCGAAAGTAGCACCACTGTTTACATCTGACTACGTATCCTTCCGCCATCAGCTGGTCCGTCAAGTCGAGGCTGTATTTTTGATCAACAAGCTGTCATCCAATCCACTCCTCATTGTGCTGTAATGCTAAACAAATTTTAAGATATTTGAAGACTGACATCTGTTAAAAAAAATAAGTAGGTTATAAAAGTAAAAATATAAAATGCTGCAAATAATTAAATATTTGCTAACTCTTTTTTAATTTGTCCGAGATAGTGAATTTGGGTTAACATTTGCGAGACTGTCTGTTGTATCTATTATCACACTTTGGACGTTATAGCTAATATATTCGAGTTGGAAATATGTGACGTGGAATAACGTTAGAATTGCTTAAAAACTATTCACGCGTGTCTAACTTTCTACAGGAACAAGGAGATGGGTTTCGAGAGAACAATATGGCGTATAATTTACGTAGATGAACGATTACCGGCCGAATATATATTACTTGTACCCCAAATCATTGTACATGAAATATATGTTACTTTAAAAATTATACAGAGCTCGCGGGAAAATAAAACCATTTGTATATGCGCGTAAATACGTTATTCTAAAAAACAAAACTATAATATGTTTCTGGGTGTAGTTCGGGATATGGATAACAGATAGCGTGAATGGGTGCGTTGTAACTGATGGCTCTCCTCTCCGTTGCAAGATGGCAGCACATGGATGGAGAGTCTGTAAACTTGAAAAAGGTTTCGATTTTTTCCTTACATTGGGATACGGATCGTTTTATTGTGCATCTCATTTTGAACACCTATGCATTACTATTTTATCACAAAGTTTCGTTTCTAAAATTAAAAACTGCAGTTTTAAAACCACTTAAAATAAAATGTATTAATTAATCTACTAACTCTTTCTTATCCGCGTATTTTCTGCTTGTCTGATGTGCGCCGGCACTGCTCTCAGAATAGCCAACGTAATATTAATTTCTGTTCGTTCATGCATCAGTTGATATAGGATTTTGTAAATGGTGCGTTGTTTGTTTTCAATACGTTATGTTGCCACTCACTGACTGTCAGAATGTGGCCTTCTTATATGAAATGAACCATACCGTCTTCCTCATGAAGGACCACCGCTACCGTCAAGACATCTTCCAAGACCTTCGCCCAGCGACCCCTGAAGAAATCTTTAGCCCTTTAACACTCACTACCATTTTGGTAGTGACACCGGAGTACCTTCTTGACAACAGCATCGAGTTAGTTAGGGTTAGTTAGTATCATAGCTACCTAGCCGCATCTGCTCTTGTCTAGTTTAGACCCAGGTCACCTTCACCTGGTATTACCGCAGTTTACTTCCGTTACAGTTCATTTGATAGGAGTTAGTATGGGCCACCATGTCTATTCCTCTGGAAATAAACACGTGATATTACCTAACCTCCGAGTATTTATTTATAGGGTGACTGCAACTTCAATCCCAAGTAGACGTCAACCTACTAAGGAAAAGCAGGAGATCGCGGAATTGAAACCCTCTTTGCCAAACCTAGAGTAGGACTGCGGGCATCCTTAACCGGGCGCACGTACGTCGCAAAAAACACATTAAACGGCCACCCATACTGTGGACAAGGTACGCAAAGGTACCTGGTGCACACGTACGGTAGAGTCACAACCACTAGAGACTAAATCCACAAGGCAGTTAGTCATCCAGCCCAGCAGATTCACTCCATCCACCGCATTGTTATTTTCACCGGTTGGAGTGATAAGATTGGTTTTGGCGGTCTGACCCCTTCTGGACCATACTTACGGCGAGACTAGGCAACCCGTTCAGTCCAGTGCTCCATCCAACGTGTTGTTATTTTTACCGGTTGTAACAATTTGACTGAATCTGGGGGGTCTAGCCACGACTGGCTTCATACATAGATAGTGATTTTTATCGCCTTCTTTTCCTTAGCAGGGTAGACCTTAGTTCGTTCCTCTGTGTCCTTCACCCATAGGAGTGGTGCAAAGTGGAGAGCTAAGAGGGCAACTACTGCCTCTCAGCCTGGCCGATTGAACTTCAACCCAGTGCCAACTGCCCTCGGCAGTCAATCCCCATGAGAACGAGCTCAAGCGGCCCGCCAACTAGAGAGGTCTCTCCTACCAGTTCCCCCTAGCTCCCTCTTTCAGCCTCCCCACAAGACAACCGGCAAGCGGCATCCAATTGTCATCGGACTTCGCCAAGGACTTCCAGTACCACTGGGAATAGCCAACCTGTGGTTCAGACCCACCAGGAACAGCAGCCCTTCACGGGTACCAACCAGCACCACCAGCCGCAGCCCAAGAACCAGGCCCGAATTCTAGCCTTCACCAGCAGCAACAGCGGCTGAGTCAGGAGCTGCCCTGGGCCACGGCCCCTGTAGGTAAACCTGTGTCTGTCTCTTCACCAGTAGTGCGGAGGACCGCTAAGCCCACACCTGACTTTGTGCCATGCCATCAAGCCATGCGCCCCAGCTTATACGCTGGTCGGGCACCAGTCTGCAACCAATAGTAAAACCTCACCACATTAGTTAGCCCGTGCCTCTGACCAGCACACTAAAACCTTGCCTGACACTGACGTCGTCTTCAGTCAAACAGATGTTACGCGTTAAAATCCTAACTGTACCAAAACGACCCCTCACAATTTCCAGAAATAAGGTTGTTGTGATTCATCGGTTAGGATATTTTGGGATTTTGGGAGATTTTGCACCAAGCTTGACACTAACACCTATACATTGAAGTTTGAATTTTGTGCATAAAGAAAATTGCGCATTTTAAACATTAAAAATAAATTAAATTTAATAGGCATTCGTCCTCTGAAAACTATAATACCAGAGGGCGAGAGGCTTGTACTTGTGTCCCCTTGTTGTCACCCAAAATGTCAAAAACATCAAGCAGTGCTAGGATTTACCAAGCATTGTAAATCCATGTTCAATCTTCTCTAGCATAAAATTAACATGATATTTGTATGTAATAAAAATTTTATTCAATAATCAGATGTCTTCTGAAAAATATTAGAGTTGTTCCGTTACCGATACCAAGTATCTGTATCGGCCGATACTTAACCTTTTTTTAATGTATCGTATGGTATTGGGCCGATACATTAGTATCGGTAATAGACAATTAAATCAGGTTATTGCTTTTTTTAGTCACAAAAATTATATGGTGTACGTTTTACAATATTAATCAGCCCTGCCGTTTTTTACGGAATTTTAAACAAAAAAAAGACCTGGATTTAAAGGCGAACATCACAGATTTTCTATCACGCTACTCATGACTCACATCTGTTTACAAATAAATGGCTGGAGTTCATAGATGTATATATCATAGACGCATGTGGAAAATTTTCATTTTGCTGTGCTCTGGGTGGCGATGTTGCAAACTAGAATCGATACCATTTCGAATATTTACGTTGACCTCTTGCGGCTGCCCTGAGAACTATTGTGTAACCACAGATGTGTTCTCTAATTCTGCACATATATGTTAGAAATTGGTTTTTTGTTGCCTGTTATTATTATTACAGTCTGGCATGAAAAACTGAACTACGCCAAACTGAAATGTATTTTTTATACTTAAACAAACCTATTGTGAGCTGTTTGATAATATTTTAAAAATAACTTTCACTGCTGGAAATAAATATTTCAGCCTGTAACTGTTGTAACTTCCAGACTGCGAGCTGCAATAAGATGCGCATAAAAACGTAAATAAATCGGAGGAACAATACATTACTACAAACAAGCAACTAAAAAGACACAGAGTTGATAAAAGTTGAAAGCTGGCGTATGCAATTACCGTCTGTATGGATTATTGGTAAAACTTATTAAGTCTGCGTCTGTGGTCATTAAATACTTGACGCTAGAGGACACGACTCTGCAAAAAATACTGAGCATCTGACTATCTGATCATAAACCTGACTGTTTTTTCTTTATCGTGTTTTTTTTTACGCGGGAAATGCATTTTTTGCCACCCATGAATTGTTACATACTGTGTTAGAATCTCTAATGTGTAGAAATACTTTTCTAAAGACTTGACAGACGTAACTAAAGCAAAATGCAACCAGTGTGGTAGGTAAAATAGTGTCTCGGGGTGGTAAAGATAAAAGCTGTTTTACCACATCAAATTTAAACAAGCACCTCACACATTGTGGCGCACATCAAAATATGTTGAAAACTGTGAGCTTAGAAATGAGCAAGAGGGAAGGACATTGGTATCGGGGTATTGGTATCGGAACAACTCTAAAAAATATGATACCATAGAAGGGTATGTAACCTCCCTTGTCACCAAACAATTACAAAAATGGTAACATTGCACATTCAAATTTTATTTGCAAGCACAAATTCAGTATTTGATGTTCTCTTGTGGAAAAACCAGAGAATATTTCAACAAAATTATTATTTATATTAATAAGCAGATGTCTTCCAAATAAAATTATACCACAGAAGAGTATCTGCGACCTCATTTGTCACCATTCAGTTACAAAAACCATAACACTGAGCACTGCCTACTTTTTCCTTAGCAAAAATTCAGTGTTTGTTAGGCTCTTGCAAAAATATTTCAGTTGGTTACAATTAAATATTAATTTGTATTAATAAACAGGTATCTTCAGAATAAAATGGTACCACAGAAGGGTAACTGATCTCATTTGTTGTCAATAAATTACAAAAATGGTTACATTGAACATGGCCTACATTTTTCCAACCAAATTTCAATGTTTGGTGGCCTCTTGTGAAAATATCTGACAATATTTCATCACTATATAAATGTATGTTAATAAACAGATTTCGGAATAAAATGATGCAACAGAATATTATCTGTGACCTTTCTCACCAATCAATTAAAAAACGTTAACATTGGACATGACCTACATTTTTGCCAATAAAAATCAATGTTTAGTGGCCTCTTGCAAAAAAATTTGATGATGATATTATTTCATGCATGTCTGAAAAATCAACGGAAATCTAAGTCATGGCAGAACAAATGCAGAGAGTAGTCGCACTCGCATCATACTCTGAAACATTCAGTTCACCTGATGGGTGGTGTTAATAGGTATGGTCTAGTGCTGTGGGCCTGGGAGGGGGGGGGATATATTTTTAGATACGAGATGGCCAGGCCAGTATAACACTCACCAAGAAAAACATGATGCTTAGCAAAAAAAAAGTGCATCAAATTTAATTTTCAGCAGATTTCCATAAATAATTTTTTACTTTATTCACCCGAATTTTTTACAGTTCCTCAAAATCTAGTGGTTATAGAAAGACGGTCAATTTCAATGGGGTTAATATTGTTAAGACGGAAATTAGGAAGGAAGAGAGGGAGAAGGAAGAGAGAGAGAGAACAGGAAACAGCACACAGCACAGGTACATGAGCAGGGAAAGAAGGTAGGAGTGAGAGGAGACTAGGGAGTAGAGGAGAGATTGGGAAAGGAAAGAGGGGAAGGAGCCATGCTAATACCTACCATCTCAAAAATACCGTAAAACTCCAACTTAATAAAACTTCAACATAATTCCTTATGGGGGGGCATCCCCACCAATTGCTATTTAGGTCAGCAAGAGATCATACTACTGTACTTGATCTTCAGGACCAGAAATAATAAATAATCTACACTCACTTTGCCTGTAAAAGGAGCCGTAATTACTGGATCAATATGAGTCACTGCTAAGGCACCAAATAAATTAATAAATTGACGCACCATTCTCTTATCTAGCCTCGCCACAACCGCTGCCCCTTCCTAAAAAGAGTCGTTATGCTGTACACGCCTTCAAGCCCAGGATTAGTCAATTACCGGTTCGCAACCTAGGATCGGCCCTTCAGGTCCTAGTAGGGTACAGGATAGTTTGTGTGTGTTTAATGAGCAATCAATAAACAGACACAAATCTGACTTGTTTGAGTTGTCTCTTCCAGCACTCTATTCTTTCTTCACATTTCTCCCGCTATTTCCTGTTTCATCACCAATCCTAGTAAGACTCTTACAGGGTTAGTCACGCGCCCAGTGAATCTACTATTGAGTGTGTTCTTCCTCATGTCGGCTACTCCACCCGCCTATGTTATTGCTCTGAGGAAATGCTTAAAGGAGAAAGCTAGCTCCGAAAGACGTGCTGTTTCCTTGCCTGAAAGTGATTCTCCTCTTAATTTATTCATTCGTCATGAACTGTGCTCTGCACCTTCCACCACGTTAGAGAGGAGTTCACCAAAACCGCAATACGTAATAAAACCAGCCCGCCTACTGCTCTCACGAAGTTCAAAGCCCAGTTGATCAAAGAATTATTCTAGCTCGGCTCGAGCTAGCACCCTTTGCCTCAGCTTCTGGATGTGGTAAACCAGAACTTGATATTAGCCTGGTGCACATAAAAACTCACGGGCAGATACCCCAGTCCTCTTACCACTTTCATCCCCAGGGAACGATTACGCTAATACTCCAGCCAGGCCTCCCAGTGTCAGATACACCTAGGCCACTTACACTAGATGCAGGTATAGCTACAGCCATCGCAATTCACTACAGATAAGAACCTCTGTATAAGTGAAAAGTGATTTCCTTGTAAAAAAAAATCGAGCTAAAATTTTGGACTATCATCTATGTGCAGATTTAATGAAACTATATCTTTTTTGGAATGGTAATGTGTTAATAATATTTCAGTTTTTATTTATGTGTCCATAAAATAAACAGAAGTCAAAAGAAATAGATGATGGACCGATTCTGTAATGCTGATTCTCTGATGTGTGATAAAGCTTTTTGCTTGTATTTAAGTTGAATTTATGTAAACAATGGGTTGCTAAAGTGCTGCACAATTAAAAGTAGTTTTTAAATTATTTCAGTTTACTATGTCCAACAAGTAAATACACTAATGCAACAAACCGTGTAAGTTCAAGTAAAGACAAAAATTTAAAAATAGTCACCATCTATTTTTATAAAAATACTTATTTGTGAACATAGAAAACAGTAAGCATGCACAAGGTTGCTTACGTGTTTTGTTGCTGTTGACAATCAAGTGATAGGCTTGAATTAAAAATGGGGGATGGTTTTTTTTACTGTATATGCATGGGTTCAGCAACAGACAGAATTAATGTTACTTGCAAAATATGTACTGTTAAACCTAATTCTTAAAAAAAAATGTAGACTAATTGATGTTTTGTGATCAGGTTCTTGGTTACACATTTGAGTTAGTATAAAAAATTTTTCTTATGAATATGGAGATTCAAAATTAATACCCATGACAGAATTAATTTCCAACATGAAAATGATTCTGTAATAATTCATAAACACAGTAGAAACTTGTTATAATGAATTTTAAAGGAACACATGTTCACTATAGAGATGAAACTTAACATTTACACTTGTCTTGAAATAATATACAAAACTGATGTACCAAATGTGCATACATAGAGTTCTTTATAATCTTAATAACCTTTGGGAAAGCATTTTATAACTGAAATACATTTTGTAACCTGTATGGATAGTTTTTCAAGCGACCAAAATAAAAAACTGATGCATGCTGATAAGCAATGCATACAGACTTGATCTCCATCCAGATGTTGACATCTCATTTGCTGTGTGGGTGGGTACAGTATGTCACAGAAAATAATAGTATATTCTGTAGTTGATAAACTTAAAATAGTCAATGATGTTAAGAAAATAAAGGCAAAGTAACAAGAATTTTTAAAGACAGAAAATTGATGTTATGTTTGTATTGTTATCTTCTCATGGTCAGTCATCCTCTTCTTACCCCCTTGCCATCACCTTTTGTTAATGGGCGAGGCTGTGAAAACCTTCCCCTTCTTCCCTTTCTACAGAGACTCTGAACCTCATCAGTGTCAAGCTGGTAGATTATGTGACATCAGGGTGGAGCTTGGAACAAAAACTACAAACTTTGAAAAAACATTGGAAGCTCAGTATCTTTTTCACTGATGCTTTACTTTCCTAACACAATAACTGAAATGTACAGGTTTTATGGTGGCCAGTATATAAAATCCAAGGAGGAGCAATTCTGGGCAGCAGTTTTTTTCCAACTTTGTAAATAAATATTTTGCCACTGATGCATCCTGTCGAACTATTTCTCTCGCCCTATATTTAAACATTTCTTTGCGATGCAAGACATCATGCTTAAAGAATGCATCAGTCTGGTAAAGTATTTGCTCAAAAAGCTGTGGCAGAAACCATAATTTAAGATTGCAGTGACGCGTGACATCGGTTAAATTGGTGGTGATGTCACTGCCAGACAAGGGTTCTATAGTGCCGAACTGAGGGACTGGCTAGCTTGCTGAGGGGAAGTTTTTATTATCTGCCGCCTATTGGTCACCTTGCTGCGGTATGGGTTGGGGCGAGTATCCCTACGACACGGCGCAAAGTCAGGTGTGGTGATAACGGCTCTACGCTCTGGTGGTATGGACAAAGGCACTCTTTTACCTGCAGTGGGCTTTACCCGGGGTAGATCCTGGCTTGGCTGCTGGCTTGAACTGGAGCCCTTTCCTGGGGCGGCGGTGGTGCTGCTGGCTGGGCTGGTTGGCTCCGGAGGAAGGTAAGCTGCTGGTCCTCGTAGGCCTGAAGTAAGGGTTGGCAATGCCCGGTGGCACTGGAAGTCCAGTCGTACGCGCACTACGAAAGGGTACGGCTCTCCAGCNCTCGCCAGTTGTTGGGTGGAGTGAGCTCGGTCCTGTGGGGAGGTGCTGCTGAGGGCAGACAGCACTGGGTTGCAGAGCAACTGACTAGGTTTAGGGCAGTAGCTGCCCTCTTAGCCCTCCACCTTGCACCACTTATATGGGTGAATGGCATACAGGAGGTTCTATGGTCTACCACACTAAGGAGGAGCAGGCGACGAGTTCCCTGGCTAAGAGTGTAACCAGTAGGGGGTTAGGCCAGCCAGAATCGGTCTTGTCACTACAACCGACAAAGTTTACGCGGTGGATGGAGGAGGTTAGCTGATCTGGATGTCAGCTGCTTCGTGGCATGTGTACCTAGTTTTTGAGGCTTTGCCGTACGTGCGCACCAGGTACCTTTGCGTACCTGGTCCACAGTAGGGGTGGCCGTCTAATGAGTTATGTTTTACGACGTACGTGAGCCCGGTTAAGGGTAGCCAGCAGTCCTACACTAGTTTCTGCAAAGGGGTTTCAAGACGCTGTCTCCTGCTCCTCCTTAGTAGGTTTGACGTCTATGGAGATGCAATTCACAATCACCCTAGAATAAATACTCGGGGTTAGGTAAGATTAGGTTTTTATTCCCAGAATAGACACGGCGGCCCGTACTATCTCCTAGCTATCAATGAACTGCAACCGGTGGAAGTAAGCTATGGTAACCCAGGTGAAGGGGACCTGTGACTAAACTAAACAAGAGCAGAAAAAGGTTAGGTAGTTATGATAATAACTGACCTTAACTAATCTATGATGTTGTCCAGAAGGGACTCGGGGTTCTCTACCAAAGTAGTGGTGAGTGTAAGGGATGTCAAAGACTTCTTCGGGGGTCACTGGGCGAAGGTCTGGAAGGCTGCTGGTCTGTCTTTAGGAAAGCGGTAGGTAGAGAGCTCCAGCACTCGAGGTGGTGGAGCGAACTGCTAAGTATCAACTGGAGTTTTGGGGCTGCGCGTCTGCGTATATAGATGACCAGCTGCAGGTCTTTCGGCTGGTCAGGTATCTTCGGGCTAGAGCTCCTTCTTTAGTGCGGCGCAGGCCGCATTCTCTCGAGGGAGCTTGAAGTGCTGTTTTCCCTGTGTACGGGTTGCGTCGCTCCTGCGAGCTTAGGGACAGTGCTGGACTTTGTGGCTGGCTTCTGTCACACGCGGGGGTGATTACCGGACACGTGACGTCTCACATAATGGCATAGGCGGCCTCGGCTTCCATGTCCTTGGGTGCCCCTTGCCTAGAGGTGTGCAGGTTGTCTCTGGAAGCAAATCTTCCTGGGTTCAAACCCCGCTTGGAGTGATGTAACGTCACGTGAAGATGAGGCAGAGTCATAATTAATAATTATGCCAGTACGCGTCACGCATCAACAGTTTCTTAGTTTTTCGTTATTGTCTTCCAAAAATTTGTAGATTTCTGTTCACAATTTTGGCATCAATTTGTGTCCTCTGTCCTCTGCACTCTTAAAATATGTACAATTATAAGCGGCATAAAGATCAATTTTAGAAGTGTTAAGTTTATTGTATAGTAGCCATATTAAACTAAATTTGAAAAATACATATTTTTTGCAGTGTTTTTAACTTGTAAAATTACATAGAATTTTATTAATACTGCACTGTTTGCAGATTTCCAGAAGACAAAATGACATATGACATTGATTATGAGTACTTGTGGGGTTCGTCACTTCTAATAGTTCCAGTACTTGAAGAGGCAAGTATTCATTTTATTCTTTTAATTTATTATAAAATGCCCAATATTCTACAAGATTACTGGTATGTAAGTTTTCTGAGTTGGATGTGGCAGTTTTTGTTATAAATCATGTGACAAAGTGTTTTACAAAATGTGCTTAGTATATAAGTTTATTGTTTTTGTTCAGTGTTCCCAGTCCTACAGTTCATTGTTTTTGGCTGCTGCAGGACAAAGCCAGCCTCTGCATGATGTGTCTTTGTTGTAGAAATTAGAAGCAGGTGTGTGTGGTGGATGACTTGCTTAGCTGGTTGGAAATAGCAGTGTCCCAGATGGAATTACATAGAGCTTACTGGCTGGGTACGAACATATGTTAATCTGCAACAGAGTATCTAGGTGCATACACCAGTGATGCATCATTATTTTTTGGCCATCTTTACTTAGACATAAGTTTTGACTGTAGAGATGCATATTACTGAAGTCAAGAGTTTGTCTTCTACTGTATAGCTAATTGCAGTATTGCCTTGCTTGGTTAAGTGCACTAAGCCACCCACGAGTTGGGAGGATTTTAGAATTCCTCCCTCCTCCTGCACCCCTCTGGAAACCAATGGTCACCATCTTTTTTGGGGTCTTTTTGACAGTCTACATTCCGTTGATGGGCTTGCTGTGTGGGAAGTGGCCGTTGTGCGAGTTTTCGTGTATGCCTGAAGGCTGTCACACAGGACTTCTATACTGAGCCACTACAAGATGTAAAATCATGTACTACTATTCTCAAAATGTATTCATTTTACTAACTTACAAAATATATGCTGTTTTCATTTTACTCATGCCCATTTCACCACATCTAAATTAAATACCGTGGTAGGCACAGAAGCAACCCTAGCCTAAACACACAGACCTGTAATTCTTGAGATAAATTTGTTAGAGGAATGAGTTCCTCAATTTGTGTGATGTAATCTCCTGCTTTATCAGGAGAATAGTAACATTTAATTTTCCCTAAAATATGTCTTTTTTTTTATTTGTCTTTTTAAATTACTGCATTGACTATATGTGAAAACAAACAAGATGTACAGACAAAAACCTTTGCTGGTACACTAAATGAACATTTTTGAAATACCTGTATATTCATCATTCAAATATTTTCAAATAGAAAAGTAAAATTTGTTAGTAACATAAATAGTTTTGAAGTTGGATAGCTATCAGTAAGCATTTCATTTCAGTTATAGATAATATAAATAATTATCATTTCATGGAATGCACAAAAACTGTTTCCATACCAATAAGCTTACATCTTCAAGTGCAGTATATCATTTTTACAAGATGATTTTCTGCCTATTGCAATTAAAAAGTATGCTCCAAAGTCTAACCATCTAAACTTTAATAAATAAAGCACCATATTGTTGCATTGTCAAAATTTTTAAATTAATATTTATAGCTATGATGCGACGCCATTTTAGTATTGCTTGTGTCCGTGTCACTATTGTGCCCTCCACAATGTATGGAAATTGCATACTTTATAGATTGTTTTGTGTAAATAAAACACTGTAATTTCCCTGGAATTACCAAAAATATATATCTGTTTGTAACGCGGTTCATGTGGTATGTGGATAAAAGTGATACAAATACGTTTTAGTTTTGGTAGTGTACAACCACAGTGACATAACCTTTTATGCCTATTTCTTTGGCTGCTAACAATAAAAAAGAAGAAATATAGGGTACTTCTGTAAATGATAAAGTAAAAATAAATGTGTGTGATTTTTTTAATTGTGTTTTTAAACAAGTTATTCAATAATATACCAATGTAAACAACCTCGCTTGGATACAATGACTGTTGATTTATCATCAAATGCAAAAAATTCATAAAAACTAAAAGTTATCATGATTAGTAACATTCTGGGTCTAATAACTATGGAATAAAAGTTTTACTGAATGACTTTGAATGGGTACGCAATTGTCAAGCAAATAGCCACTTGAAACTGGAATGTAAATTATGTATTCACAATTTTTGCAGAAGATATTTGAATTTCAGATGTGAATAATTCATAAACTACTGTTTGCAACAATGTATTTGAATTTTTGAATATTTGCACACACCTATTTGCAAGAAGTGACAGCATGCAACACTTAGACTTCTGTCTAGAGTGAGTTTGTGCTTCCAGGATCTTTGATTTTAACTTTAAGAACACTCTTGGGTTGGATATCATCACATTCTGGGTTCTGAGGAATTTTGATTGCTGTATCATCATAATATAATTTAGATTGGTAATCAGAAAGTGGGCAAAAGTTGTCCAGAGAACAGACATATCAAGAAGAGGTTCTATAGAATTTTAGTGCTTCAAGCTGCAAGCTGCCACCTTGGATTTGTCACACTGGCACAATTTCACCATGTCATCCTACATTGGGAAATGTGAGAGTACCATATTGAACATTTTGTAAACATGGGTGTGTTTTTTATTTATTTGTGAACTCTCCTCTAAATGTAATGGATTTGAAATGGACCTATTTTGAGCACGCATATATATATATTTATATGTATATATGCATATATATATTTATATGTATATATATATATTTATATGTATATATACATATATATATGTATTTATATGTATATATACATATATATGTATTTATATGTTTATATACATATATATGTATTTATATGTTTATATACATATAAATACATATATATGTATTTATATGTTTATATACATATATATGTATTTATATGTATATATACATATATATAGAGAGAGTGTGTGTGTTTTTTTTCCCAAGCACAATTGGTAAACTGTACTCCTTAGGAATTAATTAAATATACTTGCACTACAGTTTTCAAAGCTCCAGTAAACATAACATCCCTGAAAATTCAAGGACTGTAGGAGATTAACATTAACTTTCTTTGCTAGTTTGCAGAAAATTTCCAAGGTCTTGCAGTTTTTTTTTTTATTGCTGCCCTCTTACAGGACTGCAGCATCAATAAGGGGAGGAGTTTGGTATAATTTGACTGCTATTGGCCTGTAAAAGCCCCAGGCACAGTCGGTAAGAGCATCCATGCACTAGATGACAGAGTCACCACAGCCACAGAGAAAGCCTACAGTGTGCATTTAGTCACAGCAACTGTTGGGATCCTGAGTGGCGCGTAGGCAGTTAAGGAGTTGCATTTTGGTTGCTGTGACACATCCCTGTGTTTCCTTGTCAGGTGGCCTGGTCGCCTAGTGCACTGGCACCCTATGTGCTTCTGCAACAGCAGGGTAGGCAGCAAAGACGAAAGACGAGTGCTGCGCAGCCACTTGACCTAGGATTGCCTGTTAGGTATCAAAAGGAATTATGTAGCCAGTAGTTTTGCAAAGGCTAGCATAATGTTATACTTCAGGTGTTAAAGTACATTTTTTAATGCAAATATTTGTTATTAGTTTGCTTGCTAAACCAAAACAATCTTGCTGGTAGAGAAAGTACGTTCAGAAACTGGCATTTTCATACTGATAGTAGGGCGGCAATAGTGGTGTAGTAGTCAGATTACTTGCCTCCCACCATGGCCAACTGGGTTTGATTCCCGGTTGGGTCACCCTCATTTTCACGTTTGGGAAACTTGGCAAACGTTGCTGTTGGCAAGTAGATTTTCTCAGGGTGCTCTCATTTCACCCACCCTTACATTTTTCCACTATTTCCTTATCATCTCATTTCTCCCTCAGCAGAACTCAAGCTCTCACTGATTAGCACCAACCAAAACCTCACCAACCAAAACTTCTTTCATACTGTTAGTGAAAGAAATGATGCATTTACTGTAGCTGATAATGTCTACTTCCGTACAGGGTGTTACTACAGTGACTGCGTACTTACCTAGAGCACTGTGGTATGACTTTTACACGACCAAGCTGCTCTCTGCGGGCAGTCAGAATGAGACCCTCAATGCACCTCTAGATACCATCCCATTGCTAGTTAGAGGAGGGAGCATCATCCCAATGCAGGAGCCTGGAATGACGACCACGGAAACACGCAAGAACAATGTTAAACTCCTTGCTGCTGCTGATGAGATGAATGCTGCTACAGGCTTACTTTACTGGGATGATGGAGACTCTCTTAGTAAGTTATTTGAATGTATTGTTTTGAGTGTATGAATGTTAATGCTGAATAAATTAAGGTGACACACATCATGTGTGTACACGCAATGGTAAAATTATGTCCTTGCATTGGAAAATCACTTAACTTATGTAGGAGGGAAAAAATTACTGCTCCTAATAAACAGTGAATTTTGAAATGGTGCTTGGTCATCAATGCTTCCTGAAAAATGTTTTTGAAGTAGCCATGTAAAAATATGAGCATAAAGATGACTACCAACTATGTACAGTACATGTCTTTATTATAAACAGCAAGTTAATATTTTTAATATTAAATTTTTTAGGCTCTGTAGAATTAGCGATGTGCAAAAATAATTCAAGGATGGTACAAATATGTGTAACAGTTCCTCTCTCTCCTTCCAATAAAATTGAATTAAAATGGAATATTAAATATTGTTTGAAAGTTGCTCTTTTAGTAATGTGGTCCTTGTTCATGATTTGCATTTAGAAATGTTTAATTAGTGACAGTCATACTCTGTAAGTTGACTGCAAAAAGTGTTTTTGCAAATGCATTAATGTAAAATTTTAGGAAGTTCATAGAAGATAGAATGAAACCAGTCCATTAATGCTGGGGTAATACTTTTGATAACACTATTGCATTTAATTTTCTTGTTTAGTGCAGGTTATTTCTATCTGTATTGATTACTGTGATATTATTTTTTTTACTTTTGTCTCATAATTCACTGGATTTAGGGTGATACCAGCTTTCCTATATACTGAATACAGTATTAAATAATCACTTGAAAATTTTTACAAATGACTCTTGTGATAATACAGTAATGTAGTATCACTGGTACTGGTCTTGGTTTAGAGTACACACTTGCTTAAAATCACATTTAGTCAGAGAGATTCTTGTTGCATGTGAGAACTGACAGTAAATGTGTTTGAAGCTTGATTACTCTTAAAAGCCTAATACTTTATTGCTGCACAATTTGATTACAGCCTGTAAGTAGCCAGACTCGGAGATTGTATTGTGGTGTAATGGACTGTTTAAGCAGCGATTACTCAGTGTTTAAAACATGTTAATATTGTTTGTTGTTGCCTTTGGTGATTATTCCTTCATTGCTTAGATTCATATGAGGATCATGAGTACAACCTCCTGAACTTCACTCTTGCAAACTCAACGCTTGTAGGGGTTCCTGTGTACTGGGGTTATAATACAGAACTGGTGCTGGGTGATGTCACTGTGCAAGGAATTGATGAGAAAATCTGGTCTGTGCATGTCAATAATGGCTCAGTCCAGTTCTTGTATGACTCCAACAACAAGGTAAGCCACTTACGAGGCTATGTTACATAACTCCTCATTTATCTGCTTCAATGTTAATTATTCATTTTGTTTTTTCTCAGAAACTATAAATAAACATGGGAAGAAAAACTTTACCCAGTATAAGTTTATGTTCTACCTACCGTCTTTGCTTTGTTCGTATTTGGCTAAGTAAAATTATGTTTCTTTTGTGACATAAAGTAAATACAGTAGAACTCTGTTATAACACTCTCAAGGGACCCAAGAAATGTCAGCCTTATTTAAGGCAAAACTTTATTACAGGGTAATTTTGTATTTGAAAAACATGTTTGTGGACCAAGAAAAGGCGACTTATTAAGCAGGAAAATATTATAACGGGGTGTTAACAGGGTTCCACTGTAATTAAGTTTTAAATGCATCAATATAAATTATAATTAGACAAGTTTTATAAAACTAGCTCAGAAATGGAAAAAGGAAAAAAAATGATACTTCTGTTATCTTTTAGAGTACTTCAATGAGTATGTTGCATTGGTAATTTGTGTGTTGAAATGAAAATATGTTTACAAAACAACTGTCACAATTTTTATAATGGAGGTAGAGCCTTTCATTAGTAGTATGCCTAAGCACTGTTGTAATTTTCTGTTTCTAGTCTCTGTTCATTGGAAATTTAAGCCTCTCGCTCGACCAACGTTTCACCATAGAATGGCTATAAACACGCACTTCATGGCAGACAAGGCAATTCATTACCTTGTTGGGGATCAAGTTGAATGAAGTACATGCTTGTCATCATTTTCAGTTTGTTAGTGTATATACAATAGTGTGTGTGTGAAAATTTTAAATCATTATTTGTAGACTTTGTCAGTTTCCAAAGCTAGACATTCATTATTATCTAGTTATTTATCTGTGATATTTTGAATAATTAAGACCTATTTTTATCTGCACTATTTAGCACTGTGTGTAGTGACTGACTTTAAATTTGCATTTAGTGCTTTTTGTTATTCAGTAATTAAGAAGTACATATAGTATGATAGGTATAAACTATAATTTAATGATCCAAGAAGGTCCTGTGTATAGAACAATGGCAAGCTGAATAAAACTTCAATGTTCTCATGAAATTCTGCAAGTGTTGTATTAAAATTTTGGATTTATCACATGAAGAAGTGATGAATCTATGTTGTGTTAAAAACAAAAGATATTAATGGCATACCTGGAGCACAGATGTAAAAATTTGTCCAAAGGAAAATTAGCAGTTTAGTATTTCAGGTTAAGTTTTGGGTGCCCAATATTTGGTACAAATGGTTGCTGCAACTTATTGGTGTGCCATTAAATGTCTTGCCTGGTATCAATAGTTATGGTGAAGTGGGTGGAGGGTCTCTACTCCAGTGTGCCATTTGCAGGCTGCTGGAGATGTAAAGGTCACAGCTAGAAGAAGTGGTTTCAATACTGCTAGGAACAGGATGGTCAGTACATAGTGGGTTCTGCTGGAGGTGACAGCTGGGAAAAAGTAGCCGACCTTCTCACAGGATGTGTTGGATAGCGAGCTGATGGTGACAGAGTAAGGAATGATAAAACAGTTGCATTGGGCGAGGGCAAGATAAGAACTATCCCCTAACAGTAGTCAAGCAAGTTACTTGAGCATTTGTTCACACTGAAGTGTTGTACAAACTGTGCAACTATGGTGTAGCATTTAACAGTACAACTTGGGAGTTTACTACATAGGTAAACTCTCAGTGAAAAGAAACTTGCTGAAGCTTAATCAGCGCCTATATTGGCAGCAAGAAGGCGGCTAGGTATCTCTGTTGTCACTTCGAAGTGACAGCATTACAGTAGTGGTGGCGATTTGTCTCCGGTGTGTTTGCATGTGCCACAGAATGAGCACACGACTGTTTACTTTTAAATAAGCACTTTTGAAATCAATTCACTGTTTCTACCTGTATATATTTTACACTCACACAGTAAAGTTGGTGACATAGGAAGAAAATAGTTCCATATTTTAACATTGAATTAAGAGTGTCAGATAAACATTTGTGAATACTAAAATAATTTATCTTATTTCTGTGGTTTTTTTTTTTTTTTTTTTTTTTTTTTTTTTTTTTTTTTTTTTTTTTNAAATTTGCAAAATATTTACTTTTGTATTTCACAGCTTTCACTAAAGTGATCAGGCCCATGCCAATGTTAATTTTGCAATATGGTGGAAGAATGCAAAATGTGCATACAAGTAGATCTTAAGCAGGGCTTTCAGAAGTGCTCAGTTTGCTGTGGACTGCCTATAAGAGATGGGGGGATACTGGGGTTCCCCTAGAGAATGTCCTGGCCACCAGTCCTGCAGGAATCTTAACATCAAACCTGGAATGCGGTGATGGAATGGTAGACTGGCAAGATAAACTTTTGGCCATTAGGGCTCCTTGTGCTCATTTAATACCACAATTTTTGTGCATGTTCTTTCTGTTTCCTTCTTGAAATTCTAAGCTCTTTTTTTTTTTTTTTTGCTGTTTCGGAGGAAGTATCATTCAGCTTTTATTTTATCGTTAGCTTATAAGCATTTTGCTAACATCTTTTCTAATTTCTGGATTAAAAATTTTTTATCATAATAAAAGTAAATATTACGCAATGACCTGAACACATTACAGTTTAATTGGAACAGTTTAGTTCTAGCTGTAGGATAGCCAAGTACATTAACTTGGTGGTTGTGTTTTTCTTCATCAGATGTTGTCATAGAATGGTGAATATAGACTATCTGTACAGTTATTTTTCAGCACTTTTTAATCATATTGATGATATTCAGAAATTCATTCTCGACTCACATTTCACATTCTTATTCATAATTTAAGACTACTGTAGTCCAGATATGCAAGTGTCAGTAAGCTTCCTATAAACCGTTTTAGAGTTATGTCATTGGCTTTTGCATGCCATCGCAGCTCTGGCTGAAAGTTGAACTTCTGCTGCCTAATTAACATTTTGTGTTTTGGCATACTGTAGAGTACTGCTTTTTGTTACTGCAGTTATTTATCATCAGAACATGATGCAGAGAATGTACTTTCTCAGGTATTGGGAAAGTAGCTTTCTGCTTCCACTCTGTCTACTTTCTGTGGACAATGTTGTTGTAGGCAGCCAGTAATTTCAGCTGTGGTGTCAATAAACAATATATTAGTTTTTTTGTTGTCTTGAAACAAATGAGCTCTGAACAGTACAGTACATGTAATCTTCTGGTTGAAAAATGTGTGGTGGTTGGCAAAAAAAATATTGTCTCTCATATTTTCATGTATCTTTGACACTATTAGTGCAGCACATACTGGTCTGTCCTAGATGCATCCCTACCAGTTACTGCTATTAGGACTCTTGCTGTCCATGGCTACAATTATGTTGCTTTATTACAAATAGGTTCTTAAAATAAAGCAAAGCTTATAAAACGTACATTTCTAGAGTAAATAAAATTGAGCAGCATGTAAAATCTTAACTATGTAATGATGTCAGCCATGTTAACAAAATTAAAACTCGATTGTTAGTTACCATTTAACAGAAATTATGTCCAACAAACATTGGTGCAAAAAACCCAGTTGACATTGTGGGACTAATGTTATTTAGTTTGAATTTGCAGTTGCAATCAGCTGATAGTGTGATGTTGCAAGAAGTGAACATGGTAGCAAGGTTGACACACACTAACTAAATACGTATCACATTCCCATATTTGAAGTGCAGCCTTCTACATTAACTAGTGGCACTGACCACCAAGCTGAGACACATGTAATAGGTACATACGTTTAAAACCAGTAATAGTTTATGATTTTCTCATTTGACACCTTTCACTGTAAGAAACCACATAACAGATGTTACTGAAGGTATATGGTGCTTAGTGGGGTGATATCCTGTTACAAATTGTGTGTGACGTTTACATAAAAAGAGACTATTAGTGTGAAAATCACACACATTATCATAAATGGGTTGTAGTACCCTTCATGGTGGTAATTTCATATTGCTATGAAAATAATTATTAGTATTGCCGTGATTTTCCAGGACAACATGAAAAGTGTTATTCGTTTGCATCATTATGATATAAACTGTATTTTGTGACTATAGCATGGTGCATGGTACGTCTGACAACATTGCAGGTATTGAGTAGCAGATATTGATCATCTGTTGTGGGGGTGGTGGTTTTTTTCTCCTCCCCCCTGATCCTATCACACGGAAAAACCAGCGAGCAGCAACTCTTGATTTTCTATTGAAATTGACATTACCATCATTGGTTTGAATTCATTTTGTGTGATTCTGTTATGAAAGATTTGAAGTATTTGGTTGCAATTAACATAAACAAGTAAATTTGTCATAGTATTTTTGTACAGTTCTTGTGTATTTTATGCACACAGACTTCTTTTTAAACAGTAATGCTAAAACATTTGCACACCATCGTCCAAATTAATTTTAAATCTACCACCCGAGGTGAATCTGGTTTGATTCCTGGTTGCTTCGCCCCGGGATTTTTGCATGTGGGAATCTTGCTAGACAATGCCACTGGTCGGCGGGTTTTCTCGGGAATCTCCCATTTCCCCCGCCCTTGCATTCCGGCAATGCTCCACAGTCCCCTCGCTTCATCCTCATCGGCTCTCAAAACCTCAATGTTAAGAGCCACCCAAATCTCTTCACTCACTCTACCACCCCAGTCATTATTATTGTTCATGCCATCTACAAAGATAAACTTTAAATAGTATTTTCATAAACCAACTTGTATTATATTTTACATATAAATAAATGCATTTAATATGTTACATTGTTAATCACAATAAATTGCTATATATTTTCTATCATTTATTATGAAAAATTGTGTACAGTCATGGTATGTTCTTACTGACATTTAGAGAATCTAGTTGATGAAAGGTCACTTGACCTGCCTGTATTCTGTAAACACTTCTACAAATGGGCATTTTATTCTTAGATGCATGTTGTAGTAATAGTTATTCACCAGCATATTTTTCTTGTTACATTTTCATGCATAACAATAAGTAATAATTTTGATGTAAATTAATTTTATAAGAGGGTAATTTTATAATACTAGTTATAACGTAGGGACTGGAAAATTTTGTTTTGAAATGGCAGAAAGTGGTATTTTCATTATCAATTTACAAACAGTGGACATTGCAGTAAAAATTATGTACACAACATGGTACAGATCTGCCATCCTAAAAAAATATAGCAGAATATTGAAAGTTTTCTTCTCTGAGCATTTACCTCTTAATGCAGTGCATTTGTCTCTGAGAACATATAGACTTCTTAAAAATATGTTATCCTTTCCCAGCACACCTAATGTAGCTAGTGCTCTCACACCTGGCTGCAGCTTTAATTACACTGCTTCCTAAAAAACACAGTCTGGCATGTCTAGTGATTACATGACAGAATGTTACATATTGAAAATATGTTTTATCAAATTTCATTTTTGACATCAATGGGCAGACATTTTATATTTACGTGCCTAGATAAAATAGTTTGCAAAAATACTTGTAAAATAAATCATTTGGAAAATTGTTTTTGTCATTTATAAAAATGTGGGTTCAGTTTATTTTTTAATCTTGTATGTGAGGTTTTATTTTTTTCAGTAGTTCTAATTTTGCAGTAGTCCTGTATTTGGGTAAAAGAAGACCTGTAGTCTGGTAAAATGTGTCGTATTCTAGTGCTATATTTAAATAATTTTTAGTCATATTCGAGTAGAAAGGTCCTATATTTCAGTATAAAAAAAAAGTCCCTTCTTTGAGGGGGAAAGTTATGTATTCAAAGTGGGTTTCTTTTGTATGGACAAGTCTTTTTCTTTCACATTTTTCATTGAATTTTGTACAAATTCCTGAAAATTTTACAATCGCAAAATTTTCCAGTCCCTGGTTAAGTACGTATTCATCAGTAGAATTGTGCATATGGTATGTAATATAATCAGTCAGATTGTTTGTTATTTATAGTTGAGTTCTGCACTAGTTGTACGAATTAGAAAGTTTTTTTTTTTTTTGCACTGATAAATTTAGTCTATGATATGTCAAATTGCCAATTGTGACTTGACAGTAGCTGTGATTTAATTTCTTTAGTTTATCATTTGGCCATTCGTGGCATGTTGCAAATAGGGTAGGGAGTTTTGTGTGTTGTTAGCTGTACAAAATTCTGTGATGATGAAAATAAAATCCCACGAGTCGAAACACTGTGATTACCAGAATTTATTACACACATTTTCAAGAACTCCCAAAATTTTGTGTAATTTTCTCCCCAGTGTTTAAGTTTAGGTGAACTAGGATGACAGAAAATTTGAGGTTTCCTCCTGGCCACAACCGCTCACCAAAGTGCAGTGCAGTGTGCCACCACTCGCTGCCTGATGAAGCTGGCCTAGCCAGTGAAACATTGTGAATCAGCGTGGAATATATTTTTGCCCGACTTTTGTGCGTGCGTGTGTATACACAAGTAACCGCCCTGCGAGTACTTGTGCATTTTGTCTACTTTTTATAATGTAGACAGTAGCCTAGCGGCCTATTCCCACCACAACTAAATGTAGCATGACCTTTACCATATTTTTTCAGGCTGGCTGTGTGCTTGTGGACCACTCCCCCACCCCACCTCTCATAGCAAATATCTGCTTTGTTTCTGTAAACATCGGGTGGCTGGACGATTGCTGCCCTAGCCATGTGCTCGTCGGCAGAAGGGAAAAGCAGTCTGTCATTATGAACGCAACTATTGCCATTCCTGTATTTTTCTTCAAAACCTCAATTTCCAAATTTCTGAGCAAAAAATGTGCATGTGGTACATAAGTAAATATGGTAGTTTTTTTATTTATGCTCTTTCAATGTTTTGTTAATAAATTTAGAAAAAAATTTAGTGCCCCGATAGATCTTCGCAAAGGAAGAAAATTTACAGTTGTGTACCTG
>NQII01004389.1:196582-207897 GCA_002778355.1 Clitarchus hookeri
GAGACACCTCATCTCCCAGTTCCCACCAGCCACCCCACAAGACCACCGGCAAGCCGCATCCTATCGTCGAGAGATTTTGCCAAGGACTTCCAATCCTACTGGCAATAGCCAACCCATGGTTCAGGACCAGCAGCCCTCCGCTGGCTCCAACCAGCATTGCCAGCCGCAACACCACCTTCGCCCAAGGACTGGGCCCATGTTCCAGCAACCCCAGGCCATACCCATTACAGGGTATGTGCAATGTCTGTGTGCAAACCAGTAGTGCAAAGGACTGCTAAGCCCACAACTGACTTTGTGCAGTGCCATCAGGCCACGCACCCCAGTTTATACACCGGCCGAGAACTAGTCGGCAGCCAGTAAAGTCAGTTCAGTGAGATAGCCCGTGTCCCTGACCGGCACATTAAAACCTTGCCAGACCACGATCTCATCAGTCAACCAACGTCACACCTGTTTAATTGTATAATCAGTTGCTTATCGGAACAGCATTCAGCAGTTTGAATGAGAAGCTAAATTTTAAAATGGAGCTTGTGTAGATTATCTTGAAAGATGTTGCTTAAAANCATTCAGCAGTTTGAATGAGAAGCTAAATTTTAAAATGGAGCTTGTGTAGATTATCTTGAAAGATGTTGCTTAAATGGATGTAAAAAAATTTTTTTGGTCTGGCAGAGAATTTTGCTTTTTTTTATAACATCATTACAGTATGTAAGTATTATAATATAAATAAAGAGAATGTGTGTGTGTGTACCTCAAAACATACAAACACAAACAGCACTTCACTACTAGTGGAACCCTCTTATAAAGTTCTTCAGGGGTCTGCAAGAAAGTGACACTATAAGAGGGAAACAAAAATTCTAGAATCAAGACATCAAAAGATATAAAATTATGCACAACTTTATAAAACGAACAAAACTAATATTTTTTTAAAATACATAATCTTTTATGAAATTTTATCTTCTGGTTGCAAAATCATAAAATTAGTAAATGAGCAAAAGATTACTGTACATGCAAAGCAAGCACAATTGTTCGTGGCAGTTTGTCTCCTGGTACCAAAGCACACAAAATTGTCTACAAGCAAAATACGTAATATAAAATCTTTCATGGAAGTTTGTCTCGTGATTGCAACAATGATTTGGTTCAGAGTAGCCACTGGGATTTCTAAATCCGAGGAATTGCTGTGCGTGTTCTACTGGGATTACTGTCCATGTGCTGGATTAAGTTTAACTTTTCAGCTAATGAAAATTTCTGTGTTTTCTTAGAGGCACTCATTAAAATTTTTCACTAAAATTGTTTCAAGAACAAATTAATTTTCACTACGTAAATATTAACTAAGCGTGTGCGAAGGTCATTTTTTTAAATGCAAAGAGAAGTCGAAGCGAAGCTTGCATCATGCAAAGGAATTTCAAAGAAACCTCAAAGTTGAAAGATTAAAAATATATATATAAATTATAGTAGGCTACAGTTTTCAAGTGTATTCAACTCATTTGTACTGCTACTGCCAAAAAAATGTATGCCTACTAGACACTGAGCAATGGAATAAAACATATCCGTACAATTCAATATATATCAAGCCAAATCATGCCTTTGCATATTTTATTTATAAACTAATGTATCTAACCAAAAATTTGGTGATATGACAAAAGAAAATTGTTTGTATATATATAACAGACAAGTTTTTTTTGTGGAATGTAATAATTACGCACTAAACATTTGCGCAGTATTTGTAAACACTGCCTAATTCATCTTCTGTGCTTTGTGGTTAGGTTCTTGACAACTAGCAAATACGGCATTTGATACTACTGTGCGAGGAGAGTGGCGATTGTAGTTGCTGTTTACGTCCGAAACCAATTAAGAATACCAAAAATAGTTATTGTTTTAGATCGTGCCCGGGAGTTTGAAAGTGAAGGTTTTTTCCTTAATTTTATAAAGTGACCAAAGTGCAAAACTGCAATGTAAACATTGAGCAGGTGGGAAGAGACAGGTGCTTAAACACTGCTTTGCTTTAAGCAGTGATTTAGTGATAGTGGAGGGAATAAAAATACAACTGCATTGGAAGTAAATTTGTGTAATTTTCATATTGCCAAGAAAACAAAAAGAAATACCTAGGTTTCTGCCACCTCTTTGTAGAAACATTTTTACTACGGAAGGAGTATATTTATTTGATCAATAATGAAATATTTACTAGTATTTTGTAGTGAGGTTGTAGATTTGTGTTAATGGGATTTAATTAAAATATTGTTATCTACAAATTAATTAAAGCTGTATGTGGGTGATGTAAACATATTGTAAAACTCAAACACAACTTAAAAGATTTATCGCACAAAAATTACTGTGACAAGTATGTTCTCGTGAGGTTGTCCTTTGATCCTTATCGATAAATATTTTTTAATGTTCTCAGCTTAAATATATACTGATCAATAAAATTAATAACAAATTCCATTTAGTTAAGAGTGAAATCGTTGCAAAAACAACAGATTAATGTTTTATTAATAATAATAATAATAATAATAATAATGTGTGCAATTTGACAAAATATTGAAATTGTAATGACAAAATCAGCTCATTTTATNTAATAATAATAATAATAATAATGTGTGCAATTTGACAAAATATTGAAATTGTAATGACAAAATCAGCTCATTTTATTTACCGTAAAAATGAGGCCCTTTCAATAGCATTGTCTGAGAAAACCAAAAACTAAAAGGGTGAATAGGTTATTTCAACTAAACCAGCTTTTATGGGGAAACCATGAGTAACCTACAAATTACGTAAATTAAGTGACAAATAAATTTGGCCAGCTCTTATAAGTTGCACTGTATTTAAGTTTTTGCAGTCAAATAGTTGGGTTGGTACAAAATGTGTCATTTTACCAAAAAAAATTTCATATCTAACTATAACAGAGTTTTTTTTAATGATTGTGTTTTTACAATAGATTTCTATCCTGTATGGGAATCATGCTGGTGATACATGCCATTGCTTATATTTTATTACACATTCATATCAGCCATGAATCGTCAGATTTTATCCCTGAAGATCACATAATTGCCTAAAATCAAGCACCTCAATTTAGCATTTTTCTGAAGGAAAATCAACTGTAAATGTACTTTAGCATTTGAAATATTTAAATTACATTTTAAAAATCACCACNACGTTTTACAATTGCGCAAAACATCCGACTCAACCACCACGCCATTTTAACGTCTGTAGCAATTCCGATCAATACAGATGATCTTGCCTTCGATGTACGGGAATTTATCGAAAGTCACTAACAATCTATTGTAAATAGACAACTACTATCGATTCATCAAAATACTCGCATTTTGGGTTTATAGAATGAAATGTTTTTTCGCTGGCATCGCATATTCTTTTGTGTGAAATTCTCAAGATTAAAAACTTTACGCTTGTGGAATATCCATTAATAATATATACATTACATGACTTTTATAATGGGTAAGTGTATGTACGAACACATGTACACGCACAGTGGAACGTAAACATTGCATGTAAACATTGCCATGTGACCTGTCACATGACAATGTTTGTTTACTTTTGGCGGAAGGATACGAAATGGGCTTGAAAGTAAATCTTTAGCAGGGCTTCAAGAAAGTCTCTTCCAGTCGTGAACCGACTATAGTCACCATCCAGCGCACGACTACATCTTCTCGGGAAATGGCGCCTCTCGGTATGGGGCTGCCACTCGTTTCCGGGAATTTACTCAAGTTCTCGGCACTGTTCCTGTCCACGACTGCTTACTCCCGTGTCTCCTTCGCCTCCCATCTCGGCTGGCGATAATTGACTCTGCCGGAATCCGAACCCGGCCTCGACTGCCTCACCCAACTGCCGACTCTCTGTGTGCGATATGTCTGACTGACTGACGCTGATCCGATGCCTCCGAACAATTAACGCTCTGCCTCGTGAATTTAACCCGTGTTCCGCTATATTCAAGTTAGCTCGTCAGCAGTTTCTCGAGAGAGAAATCGGGAAATCCCCTGTGTACATCGCACGGTTTTTTGTGTAGGATTTCGTGTCTCGTCAGCTGCTTGTGTGCTCCAACTTGGGCGGAGGGAGGGTGTGGCAGGACATCAGCTGGGGCTGGATAGTCATCCAGCCCCAGCCAATTCATTCTATCCGCCGCGTTATTTTCGGCGGTTGGAGTATAGGACTGAGTCAGAGTGTCCACGACTGGCTGAACACACAACTAGGGACTTACGTCGTCTGCTCTTCCTCAGCATGGTAGGCCTTGTTTCCTTGCTCTCTTCTGCCCTACACTCATAGGAGTGGTGCAAAGTGGAGAGCTGCCTCTGAGCCTTGCTTGAACTGACCCCCAGCACCAACTGCCCTCTGCAGTTTAAACNCATTCAGCAGTTTGAATGAGAAGCTAAATTTTAAAATGGAGCTTGTGTAGATTATCTTGAAAGATGTTGCTTAAAATGTTGCTTAAATGGATGTAAAAAAATTTTTTTTGTCTGGCAGAGAATTTTGCTTTTTTTTATAACATCATTACAGTGTGTAAGTATTATAATATAAATAAAGAGAATGTGTGTGTGTGTACCTCAAAACATACAAACACAAACAGCACTTCACTACTAGTGGAACCCTCTTATAAAGTTCTTCAGGGGTCTGCAAGAAAGTGACACTATAAGAGGGAAACAAAAATTCTAGTATCAAGACATCAAAAGATATAAAATTATGCACAACTTTATAAAACGAACAAAACTAATATTTTTTAAAAATACATAATCTTTTATGAAATTTTATCTTCTGGTTGCAAAATCATAAAATTAGTAAATGAGCAAAAGATTACTGTACATGCAAAGCAAGCACAATTGTTCGTGGCAGTTTGTCTCCTGGTACCAAAGCACACAAAATTGTCTACAAGCAAAATACGTAATATAAAATCTTTCATGGAAGTTTGTCTCATGGTTGCAACAATGATTTGGTTCAGAGTAGCCACTGGGATTTCTAAATCCGAGGAATTGCTGGGCGTGTTCTACTGGGATTACTGTCCATGTGCTGGATTAAGTTTAACTTTTCAGTTAATGAAAATTTCTGTCTTTTCTTAGAGGCACTCATTAAAATTTTTCACTAAAATTGTTTCAAGAACAAATTAATTTTCACTACGTAAATATTNTTTTCTTAGAGGCACTCATTAAAATTTTTCACTAAAATTGTTTCAAGAACAAATTAATTTTCACTACGTAAATATTAACTAAGCGTGTGCGAAGGTCATTTTTTTAAATGCAAAGAGAAGTCGAAGCGAAGCTTGCATCATGCAAAGGAATTTCAAAGAAACCTCAAAGTCNTCATTTTTTTAAATGCAAAGAGAAGTCGAAGCGAAGCTTGCATCATGCAAAGGAATTTCAAAGAAACCTCAAAGTCGAAAGATTAAAAATATATATATATATAAATTATAGTAGGCTACAGTTTTCAAGTGTATTCAACTCATTTGTACTGCTACTGCCAAAAAAATGNATATATATATAAATTATAGTAGGCTACAGTTTTCAAGTGTATTCAACTCATTTGTACTGCTACTGCCAAAAAAATGTATGCCTACTAGACACTGAGCAATGGAATAAAACATATCCGTACAATTCAATATATATCAAGCCAAATCATGCCTTTGCATATTTTATTTATAAACTAATANGAATAAAACATATCCGTACAATTCAATATATATCAAGCCAAATCATGCCTTTGCATATTTTATTTATAAACTAATATATCTAACCAAAAATTTGGTGATATGACAAAAGAAAATTGTTTGTATATATAACAGACAAGTTTTTTTGTGGAATGTAATAATTACGCACTAAACATTTGCGCAGTATTTGTAAACACTGCCTAATTCATCTTCTGTGCTTTGTGGTTAGGTTCTTGACAACTAGCAAATACAGCATTTGATACTACTGTGCGAGGAGAGTGGCGATTGTAGTTTCTGTTTACGTCCACAACCAATTAAGAATACCAAAAATAGTTATTGTTTTAGATCATGCCCAGGAGTTTGAAAGTGAAGGTTTTTTCCTTAATTTTATAAAGTGACCAAAGTGCAAAACTGCAATGTAAACATTGAGCNGGAGTTTGAAAGTGAAGGTTTTTTCCTTAATTTTATAAAGTGACCAAAGTGCAAAACTGCAATGTAAACATTGAGCAGGTGGGAAGAGACAGGTGCTTAAACACTGCTTTGCTTTAAGCAGTGATTTAGTGATAGTGGAGGGAATAAAAATACAACTGCATTGGAAGTAAATTTGTGTAATTTTCATATTGCCAAGAAAACAAAAAGAANAGTGGAGGGAATAAAAATACAACTGCATTGGAAGTAAATTTGTGTAATTTTCATATTGCCAAGAAAACAAAAAGATATACCTAGGTTTCTGCCACCTCTTTGTAGAAATATTTACTAGTATTTTGTAGTGAGGTTGTAGATTTGTGTTAATGGGATTTAATTAAAATATTGTTATCTACAAATTAATTAAAGCTGTATGTGGGTGATGTAAACATCTTGTAAAACTCAAACACAACTTAAAAGATTTATCGCACAAAAATTACTGTGACAAGTATGTTCTCGTGAGGTTGTCCTTTGATCCTTATCGATAAATATTTTTTAATGTTCTCAGCTTAAATATATACTGATCAATAAAATGAATAACAAATTCCATTTAGTTAAGAGTGAAATCGTTGCAAAAACAACAGATTAATGTTTTATTAATAATAATAATAATAATAATGTGTGCAATTTGACAAAATATTGAAATTGTAATGACAAAATCAGCTCATTTTATTTACCGTAAAAATGAGGCCCTTTCAATAGCATTGTCTGAGAAAACCAAAAACTAAAAGGGTGAATAGGTTATTTCAACTAAACCAGCTTTTATGGGGAAACCATGAGTAACCTACAAATTACGTAAATTAAGTGACAAATAAATTTGGCCAGCTCTTATAAGTTGCACTGTATTTAAGTTTTTGCAGTCAAATAGTTGGGTTGGTACAAAATGTGTCATTTTACCAAAAAAAATTTCATATCTAACTATAACAGAGTTTTTTTTAATGATTGTGTTTTTACAATAGATTTCTATCCTGTATGGGAATCATGCTGGTGATACATGCCATTGCTTATATTTTATTACACATTCATATCAGCCATGAATCGTCAGATTTTATCCCTGAAGATCACATAATTGCCTAAAATCAAGCACCTCAATTTAGCATTTTTCTGAAGGAAAATCAACTGTAAATGTACTTTAGCATTTGAAATATTTAAATTACATTTTAAAAATCACCACAATTTGTACAAAATTGTGGGAAATGCAGCAAAAAAAATATATATATATACAGAAATCCTCATCAAAACTGACAAAATCATGGAAATACTTTCATAGAAAACAGACGTACCTATCCANATATATATACAGAAATCCTCATCAAAACTGACAAAATCATGGAAATACTTTCATAGAAAACAGACGTACCTATCCATTGATTTGGTGTCAGCTGTGGATTTGCAATGGTAACGGTATACACCCAAAGTAAATAAACACCTCACAGAAAGTTTGGAATATACATAAAGAAAAGCGTAGTAAATATAAGTTACCAGCTGTACCAATACAATACGCAAAATTCAAAGTGTTTCTAACCAAAAAACATTTTTCCAATAACAAAGACAAACAAACACGACAGAACAAAATTAACGTAATGGTGTGTCTGACTAGGGAGGGATTCATTCTTTTCACTGCAGCTTAGTGTGTATGGCCTCCATANAAATTAACGTAATGGTGTGTCTGACTAGGGAGGGATTCATTCTTTTCACTGCAGCTTAGTGTGTATGGCCTCCATGTGCAGTGACGTGCTTGTAAACAATGTATTGATGTCCTCTTCCGGATGAAGGTCCCATTCCATCTGGGTAGCTCTTATGAGATCTGGAAGTGTTTCCAGCTTGTCCCCCGGCATGTTTAATGCATTAGTACACACTCTGTAGTTCGGACAACTTAACCTTGATGCATGCTGCATATTGCTTTTATTCTAAAGTGCCGCTCTCGTACCCNATGTGCAGTGACGTGCTTGTAAACAATGTATTGATGTCCTCTTCCGGAGCTCTTATGAGATCTGGAAGTGTTTCCAGCCTGTCCCCCAGCATGTTTAATGCATTAGTAAACACTCTGTAGTTCGGACAACTTAACCTTGATGCATGCTGCATATTGCTTTTATTCTAAAGTGCCGCTCTCGTACCCCCGTCATCACAAAATCATGGGGCACAGAGAGGAACAGGAAGCCAAGCACGCAAGCGAGCCCGCCGATGAATATAATTGCAGATGGCGCCACTAAGTATAGTGCTTAATGCACCAACACACACGGGTTGGGGTTGGATCAGAATCTGTCAAAATTCCGATGACCTCTTCGAAACTGACCCTTTTCCCAGGAACTGTGGAAGGTCCTTGTTTTGAAAATTGACTGTATTCCATGTTCAACCACAAAGGTTTTCTGGTTAAAAATATGCAACACTCTACACAAAACATACTTTAAAAAAAAGTTTAATTCCACAGACTAAGCTACTTGCAGACACGTTTTTTTTTATCATTACTGTACAAATAATGGGAACCGGACTTGAATACTAAATTTTTTTGGAAATTTAAACATACAGAAGAGAAACTTTGAATACTCTTAGGCCTATGGTTGCTTGCAGATATAACCACTACGCTAAAAGACTGAGGAAAGGTAGAACTGTGGCCATGTCTGAATTCGCATACATACTTGCACATATCTGCACATTAAATATTCTACATCTTTGTACTTTCTTTCATCATGCATACTCTTTTTTGCTTTCACAGCAGAAGCATTATATCTGAAAACAAATGTATTAATGTAAGATTGGCACAAATTATAGCACTTGTAGCCGCATATATGTATGCAAACAAACAAACAAAAAATGTAAACTAATTATAGTAAATATTTATATTTTAATATGGAAGATTTACTATGCAGTACTTTTGATTTGGTGTGCTATCCAAACAGCATTAAGTGCATAGTACAGTGACATTAAATCCTGAATACTTTAATATGTAAAACACTTCTGATGTGTGTAAGCAGAGCTGTTGTGGATGTAAATTATAATACAAACTAGACAAAAGTGGAGAGGTGTGGGTGGGTCTTCACAACGAGGTCTTGAGAGCAGATGAGACTGAAATGAGGCAAGTATGGAGCAACACCGGAATGCAAGGGTGGGGGAAATGGGATATCCCTAAATAAATCCCTAGACTAGCAGCGCTGTCTGGCATGATTCTATACAACAGTTCGAGTCAAGGGCCCTAACCAAGAAAAGTAATCTGCTGGTCAAAAAAAAAAATTATTCAAAATGTTAACATGTAGGTACACATAGCTGTGGTATGAACACATTTACCATTACAATTTAACAGTACTTTCATTAATGATAATCTATTTAACCTAGCTGCCTAAGTAGCTATTAATATCATAAAACACTGTTTTATGATATTCACATAATGGTTGTGCCATAACTTAAGTGTTGGAAAGAATAAAAAAATTTTACCACCTAAAAAGTGCAGGTTTTTCAGCACTACTGGACAAAATCACGTAGGAATGCACCTCACTCCAGACATTCTTTCACAAAGTATGAAGGAAAATAGTCAAAGCAGTTCAGGCAGAGACATGTCACACTGTAAGTAGTACAGGATGACCTAGACAGAAAGGATGCACGAACATCACACTGGTTGCTAGGCAACCAATTACCCTACATCATAATGACAAAGCGCTTCCTCCCAACTCCTCCCCCCCCCCCNTCACAGGAAACTTTGCACTGCTAATGGTAGAAGGAAAATTATACATGGTTTCAATTTTAGCATATTTCATGCTTATTACAGCAGAAATAATTATGTTTAAATTTGTAGTTGAATACTGAAAATAAATTTTATCATATGTAGATGTGATGGCAGGACGGTTACAAATCCGAAGTTGGCATAAGTGGCAACTCGCGACATGACATGGTGTGTTGCTGAACAAAGCGTTAATTTTCTTCCTGTTAAATACTTAAAATCACCACATCAAGTTTGCACACATTGTGTTTTTAAACCTACCTAGGCAGGTTACGATGTGATAAATTTGTTTTCCAGCGGAAGGCATAAATATACTGTAACATGTGGCATGGCTGCTGCGTAGAGTATTGTTGCCTTTCCATTATGCTGTGCCAGTGTGTGGTTACAAATATTGGATGCGCGAAATTTATTTCAATGTTATGCCACAATGTCAACAAAATACCAAACCCAGTGAGAAAATTTAAAAAAAATAATTTAAAAAACCTAGTAAAAATTAAGTACAGTGGAACCCTCTTATAAGGTTCTTCAGGGGTCCACAAGAAAGTGAAACTATAAGCAGGAAAACACTATAAGANCAAGAAAGTGAAACTATAAGCAGGAAAACACTATAAGAGGGAAACCCAAAAATTCAAGAATCTGGACACCAAAAGATATAAAATTATGCACCGTAATAAACACACAACTTTACATAATGAACAAAACAAATATTTCTTTTAAATACATTATCTTTTAAGAAATTTTATCTCCTGGTTGGGAAATCATAAAATTTGTATACGAGCAAAAGATTACTGTACATGCAAAACAAGCACAATTGTTCATTGCAGTTTGTCTCCTGGTACCAAAGCNATAAATATGGGGAAATGTGGAACATACAAAGTTGGTATGTACATAAGTTGTATATACAGTGGAACCCTCTTATAAGGTTCTTCAGGGCTCCACAAGAAAGTGACACTATAAGCAGGAAAACACTATGGGGAAAAACAAAAATTCAAGAATCTGACACCAAAAGATGTAAAATTATGCACCGTAATAAACACACAACTTTACATAATGAACAATACAAATATTTTATCTCCTGGTTGCAAAATCATAAAATTAGTATACGAGCAAAAGATTACTGTACATGCAAAACAAGCACAATTGTTCATTGCAGTTTGTCTCCTGGTACCAAAGCACACAAAATTGTCTACAAGCAAAATACGTAACATAAAATCTTTCATGGAAGTTTGTCTCCTGGTTGCATCAATGATTGGGTTCAGAGTAGTCGCTGGGATTTCCAAATTCCGAGGAATTGCAGTGCGTGTTCTACCGGGATTACTGTCCACGTGCTTGATTAAGATTAATTTTTCAGCTAATGAAAATGTTTGTCTTTTCTTAGAGGCACTCATTAAAATTTTTCACTAAAACTGTTTTGCAGATGAATTAATTTTCACTACATAAATATTAACTGGACATGTGCGAAGGTCGTTTTTTAAATGTGAAGCGAAGTCG
>NQII01004390.1:0-101923 GCA_002778355.1 Clitarchus hookeri
TCTGAAGGCTCAGGGGACAGTTTCCACCATGTGAACACTCGCCTGTACACACTTTTGGTAAAGATATAGTAGTGAATGTACAGTACTTAGAAAACATTCTGCGTCCTACGCGCTATACATTCTTGTCTGAAGGCTCAGGGGACAGTTTCCACCATGTGAACACTCACCTGTACACACTTTTGGTAGTGATATAGTAGTGAATGTACAGTACTTAGAAGACATTCTGCGTCCTACGCGCTATACATTCTTGTCTGAAGGCTCAGGGGACAGTTTCCACCATGTTAAAGTTTCCAGCATGTTAACTCTCGCCTGTACACACTTTTGGTTCCGTGGAATGTTTACGTCATGTTTCAATACTTCTGGGGCCTGTCAGTTCATTTGATTTGTCGTCCATCGTACATTGTGGAGCCGGATGGGACGCCAGCTTCTTCCATGTTGAAGTGTCTGTAATTTGGAGCAAAATTTCCAAAAAATACGGAAAATACGCCGAAGGCTAAGCAAGGCGTTTGGTTGATCAGATGGGCTATCATTGGTGCCATTTTGGTGTGCGCTGCAAAAACCGTAAGAGTTACACGAATATAATGTACGGTGGAAATGTTTATCTTAAATAGTTCTACAAATACGTCCGCGGCAGCATATATCTGTATTTCATTTTTGCCTTTTTTGCCAAAAAAAGTGAACCATGAATACAATAAAATTTTATACTATATTTCCAATGCACTTTTTGTAATAAAAAATTGATTCTTTATCCAAATAAATACTTTTATCGCTTATGATATTTAAAGTAGATAAACTTTGTCGTTTACACTACGGAATTTGGTCATATATTTTAAAAGTTACGACGATGAGAAAGTGAGTGCGCGCTGTTAAAATGGTTCACACCGCATTCGTGCGCAATCAGTGTAATATTTTGCTTAAGAACTGTTTATTTCTGGGTATTACCAGCACACCTCTTTTGTCACTGTATTTATTCATATAAGTCACACAAACGCGCCATCGAGACGCTTTATCGCTGTCTACAAGACATACAAAGCAATCGAAAGTTGATGGGTGGTGTAGTAGTGATACTGGCAGGGGATTTTAGACAGACTTTACCTGTTATCGAGAGAGGCACTGCAGCAGACGAAATTAACGCATGTCTGAAAGCATCATATTTGTGGACACAAGTTGAAAAGCTTTATCTCACCACTAACTTGCGAGTCCAGTTATTCAGCGATGTCAAGTCAGGTGCGAATGCTCAAAAACTCCTCGAAATTGGTGAAGGCCGTCTAAAAACCGACCAAGAAGTTATGGTTCTTTTCACACACCAATTTTGTCATGTTGTGGATTCGGAAGACGAGCATATTGCTCAAGTTTTTCCGAATCTGCAACAATACATTCACGACGAAAATTGGTTGTGTGAAAGAATTATACTGACACCAAATATGAGACTGTTACGAAAATAAATAAAATAATCTTGGACGAAATAACTAGCGAAACATCAGTGAACAACTCCATCGACACAGTCATGTCATCCGATGACACTACGAGCTATCCCGTGGAATTCCTAAACTCTTTGGAGCTATCCAGAGTGCCATTCCATAAGTTGGAATTAAAAGTAGGTATACCCGTTTTGTTAATGCGAAACTTGGACGCGACAAGATTATCCAACGGTACTCGGTTGCGAGGCACCGAACTAGGAAGGCATATTGTGAAGGCCACAATCTTAACTGGAGAAGCCAAGGGAGACAATGTGCTTATACCACGCATCCCAATTATAACTAATAACTTACCATTTAATTTTAAACATCTGCAGCTCCCATTAAAAGTTGCATTTTCAATGACAATCAACAAATAACAGGGTCAAACCTTAAAGGAAGGAGGAATATATTTGGGCACGCCATGCTTTTCCCGCTGTCAGCTCTACGTAGCTTGCTCACGTGTTTCTAAATCGCAAAATCTGCATGTTTACACTGAACGAAAAAAATCGTTTAACATAGTTTATAGGAGTATATTCTAGTAAATAGAAGCCTAAAAAATATCATTATTACTCCTACAACAGAATAGGCTATCATTTCTAATGATATATACGCAGATATGATAGTAGTTTCCTAATTTACTATCAATAATATTGTAATTTTCTGTTCCCAATTTATGTAGTAGTGTATCGCTGTAAAAACTAAATCGTACCCGGGCGAAGCCGGGTCGGGTCGCTAGTATTTGTATAAAGTAATTTCTGTCGGTTAGGAGATTATTTACAGCGTTCCTGGTAAGAATATTTATTCGACTGAATTAAAAATGCAAAGAAAAATTCTGCACACCTCTCCCAGAGGTGATCGGTATATTGCCTTAATGTAACCATTTTGTAGTAATTTATTTATTCTGTCAGGTAACTCTTATTAAATGTCTTTTGGATCCTACGGTTTCTCTAGATGAGCAAAATTGTATGGCAGCTACTACACTTTAATACTTAGACTAGACATTATGGCAAATTTAATAGAGGATTTGTTGGTTTGCAATTGCTTGTTATTGAGACACAATTTTCTAGACACGACTCTTTGGTCAGTTACAAAACCTGCGATGAAATGTTCAAAATCCTAACATACAGAACATTCTCCTTTTTCAACGAGATTTCTAAGCATTTCTCCACATAATTGAATTTAAAAAATTAGGCTAAGATTTTTAGCCCTCTAACATACTAAAATAATTCTTAAGCATTGAAAACGTAAATTTTGAAAAGGAAAGACAAAGAGTATCATAGTAAATGTCAGAGATCAACAAGATAAGCGGTACTACGTCTACAATATAGCTGATTGTGAGTATTATAACATGTTAATATTTTGTTAATACTACAGGAATATCCTAAACTCCAAGTACAAACTTTGTGAAATTATTTGTCATGAAAAATAGGGCGGAAAATATAATACGACCTATGACCTTAAGTGATTATGTAGGGAGAGACGCACATTTAAAAATTACGAATTAAAAGTAGATATTTGCAAAATGTTAGAAACTGTGTGAAATGAAATAACAGAATCGCAAAAAATGTTAGCCTGATTTGATATATGCCAGTTGTTGACATTGGCAGGTGGTAACATCGCCCATCGTTAGATAATTAGAGAGTGCCATGTTATTAACCAACAATAGTGTTACCCGTGGGTATTTATCCATTATCAGCGTTATCTCTCCCGTTATAATTACGTTAGATCATAGATCGTATTATGCTTTCCACGCAATTTCCCATAACGAATAATTTCACAAAGTTTGTACGTGGAGTTCTGGAGAGCCATGTATTTCACTGATAGAGACTGAATTAAAATTACTAAGGATATCAACATTTGAAGTCTATTTAAGGAACCACATATATTTCAGACCGTTCATTCTTCGTCTGGAAAAAATAGAGGCTAGACCTTTGCTGAGAAATAAAATAAACTACGAGAAAGAAGAAACAGTGCTATACAATTCGAGAGTGTGCAGCCCCAGGCGATGACGTTGATTGCCTTTGTCAGCGCAGATGTGCGGAGCGACTGATGAGCAAGGCACCTTTGCCAGGGGAAAGGGGCGGAGAGGCAGCATCACGTGAGAGAGATGGACCAGGAAAGGGAGTAAACTCTCATAAATGTCAACATCTGGATGGGCGCCAGGAGGAAAGTGCGGAGACGGCGGCTTTTCCGCTGTCTTTCCGTAAAGAGAGAAGCTCCAGCCATTTACTCGCGCATTTCACACACTGTTGCCCTGTGTCCTGGGCCCGAGCCAAGCCTGGAGCAACAGATTGTGGGAACGGTTTGCAGTATTTCTGAGGGAATACCTTCTGTTTGTTCTTAATCTCGCTCTTCGATAGCATTCGCCAGTATTCGTCTGGCGTCTGCGCTGATGATTGTCTACGTCTCTCGTGAAGCCAGGAAACACCGCTTCAGCTCTTGGATTATCAATGTAAATAACAAAACTTAAAAAGCATCAACATAGGCTTTTTGGGTTAACTACAGAGTTCCAGCTTGAACCTAGAATTCACGGACCAATAAATTGTATGGGTTTTCTAAGGAACTTAAGTGGAAAAAAAAATAAAAGTTTCTGAGGAGAGAAATAATTTTCGCGACCTAGATGATGGTGAAATTCGGTGGCGTGCCTTGTAGAAGATACCTGCTGTTCCATGTTCTCACAAGGCACAGTCTACTATGACAGAGAAGTGAAAAGGATAAAGACATTGCATTACCACTTGAAGTTGATGAGATGCTGCTTCGTCGGTGGCGGTAGTCATTACATCCTATGCTTCTACAATTCAACTTTCTGAGTATGCGGCAACTTTACACTTTAAAGTTGAAACAGTGGAAAATGTACCGAACACAGTGAAATTTGACTGCAAACCAGTTAAAACTGCTGAAATGGAATCAATGGTTGTTTAGTGATAATATGCCAGTGACTGAACTGTCGACACTGTGTTACAGTGAATTTCAGTTCCCTTATGCACTGATTCCCTGTGCATTCATTAAATTTATCAGATGACGACAGTTCATAAGCAGAATTTTTAGAGAGTAGAAATCCACTCATTGAAATTTCTTATTGACATTTTAAAAAAAATGACTGGGAACACAGCACCTGAGTTCTGATGTGTAATTCTACTAAGAATAGTAAATAACGATTTACTGCTATGTACACAACTGTACATTACACGTACCCTGACAAGTTATAAATGGCGAAATACCATTACGGAGATAGTCAAGTCATCAGCTCATGTAAGAAAGATGCTGTTTCGGTCCTCAATGCCTTACCTAGTCAGACTGTGACTTACCTCACATATTTCAGACCTCACATATTAATATATATAAATACATATTAATATTCTAATCTTCCTTTATAATGTTACAAGTGTATATTTTATAATTCATAACTACATGTTGTAATTTAATTGGGCGATAATATTCTTCTAAACTGTCGGATTAATATAATGTCAAGTAATGGAAATAATTTTCAATGTCGTTAATGTCACTGAATTCCTAGATTGCGGATATTATTGTAAAATTATAAATAAAGTACTTTTTCCAGGAGTTTTAAATATACTGCGTTTCAAGGTAAATTTTTTATGACCACAATGGTTTTTTCTTTACAGTTCTTGTTAATAAAAATTAAACGAAAATGAACAAAAATTCTAAACAGCTCAGTTTGAAATTATATTTCAAGAATATTTATTGAGTCAATATACGTTTTGCTATATATTTTTTTCCAAATACACTGTTGGCCATTAAAAATGTAACAACGAGATGGACGCACCGAAAAAACCCACATTGGGGAAATGCGTGGAGCTGGTAGGACAGTGAAGTGATTATTTCAGCAGAATGGCAACACTGATAAGCAGTTTACAAGTAGAGGTCAGAAAGCGGCTGAGAGGAAGTGTTCTTGTGTTTCCTCGCCGTTCGTTTGCACATAAGGAGTAAATATGCCGCATCGAAGAACACGACATCCGTACGAACAGGTTCCCTCCTTTAACCGCAGAAGAATCGTGGCATATTGGGACTGTGGATTATCCTATAGCGAAGTTGGTTCTCGCGTTGGAATAAGCGCAACGACTGTGACGAGGATATGGGGTCAGTGGGTTAAGTAGGGACGGGCTGAGGGACGTACAGGAAGCCAATGGTCCCGTCGCACAAACGAGCGCAAGGACAGACATCTGGTGCACATGACGATTACGGAGATTGTGAAAGATGTTTCGGAACCGAGCTATTCAAATGTATAATAATATTTCAAACTCATTTATTACAATAGGTTGAATGACTTGTACCACTAACATTCTTTACAGGTAAAAGGTTCCGAATGAAACACACTTGTTTTCAAACGATTTTGGAATACATGCACACAAAACGCGCTATACAAATATGTTTTTATTCTGTAACGGCAAGTGAAACCAATTTGATGTTCAGACGTTGTTGAGACCGACTGCAACCAAATATTCTAAACTAGAGAACTCCCCAGTGCCCAGGTCACTATAACTGCAGTATTATCTGATTGCTGCAGTTTCATATCGATAGACCATTAACTCATGCTGCCATATTTTCGTTACACTCGGGCGCTTATATTACAATTTACTAAGCAGTAAATCACGCGCTCTCTCCGCGGCGTTCGGCCGCTGCCGTCGTCCTCATTGGCCAGTTGGCGCACCGGGTGTGGCTTTCTCCTGCAGCAGGGTGGGGAGACTAGGGTTGTATGTCATTTGGCAATGGCAGCTTTCTCTCTCTCTTTCTCTNGCAATGGCAGCTTTCTCTCTCTTTCTCTCTCTCTCTCGTGGTCTCGCTCTCTCGGATGTCGTCACAGAGAACGCTGTCTGGTCGTCTCAGTTTGCCAGAGAGAGGGAGAGAGAGAGAGCGCGCGAAAGAGTGAGAGCATGACGTATACTCGTTTCCCTCTCCCGTACTCTCTGGCATTCGCCATGTTCTTTCACAACTGTAATGTGAGGTTAACGTATTCGTCCCCTTACTTCCAGGCTTTAGTATTTCAACATATGTGCAGTCCAGTGCACGTATCACAGTTGGCATGCGGAAATGTTGTTGCCACAAAAGTTTTGCTTCATTAATGCATAATGTATGCGATCTGTCGACGATTCTGTCCATTTTATAGCTGACTGTTTCACAGACGGTAGAGCGATGGAAACCAACATCCTGAGCCACGCCTGACTGAAAGCCAGGATCGCCTACAAAGCGCATGAATATCTCAATTTTCTTTTTTGGGGAAAGATCCCCGCCTCGGGTATCATTTTGAGCTAGAAAACCCGCGGCCCAGCGGGTGGCATCCTCCGGCACGATTCCCACGAGCGAAAATCCGGCGAGCAGCCCCGATGGCAATCGAACCCGGTTCCCCTTGATGGGGTTCGAACGCTTTAGCCGCTGCTTCAACCGCAGCCCCATGACGGATAGTAGCGCACAATGCAGTTGCGAGAGAAACGGAAGCAAGCCTAGAAAACCCGCAGGATGTTTCGTTACCTCTACTATGATCCCGACTCACAAAAATGCCTCTTTATAATCCTTCAGGGATCCAACCTGGGTCGTTGTGGTGTTAAGGCAAGCAGAAAAAATTAAGAAAACTGTAAACATACCGAAGTATTTCTTGCGCATTGTTCAAATTGTCAAACTAATGACAAATTTTTTCTCACATGTGAAAATTGATTCATCACAGCAGGATGCATTTCATGTATTCTAAGATTCACACCCAAGTATAATCACTGAAGACTCTGCGAGGCAAACAACTTTATAAGAGTTGGACATTTAGAGAAAAGCAGAGTACAGATAGCCTAGCGAGCTGTTTTGACGAAAGCCTAGATTTAATAATGTCTACATTTCAGTAATTTCTTCGATTTGGTCACAGTTTTTTTAAAAAACATGTATAACGTAAATTCAGTTATGTACCTAAAAAAAAGAACCGATACTATGTTACCTGGTGGGAGGACAAATCATGCAGCTCACAGCAGCATCAGTAACAGATGCAGCCAACACGCAAATGGTTAATGCTCGAACATGCATAGGACAGCACAGTCTAGTCGACAAGTCACTCAGCTCACTAATCTTTCCTGCATCCACGCAAACGTCATTTTATTTTTCCACAACAAAATAGCAACCAGAAAAACTTAAAACCAGCTCATAAATACTGAACTTCTGAAGGCAGTTAAAGCTTGTGGATGTCTTCGATGACCCAGTTTGATAGATTTACTAAAGATTAAACACTGAATTGCAGTGAATTGGGACACTCAGAGTTTCTAAGCATTAGTGAATTATTGAAATATGCTATTCACATGATGGAAAGTAAGTGAAATGATANGGACACTCAGAGTTTCTAAGCATTAGTGAATTATTGAAATATGCTATTCACATGATGGAAAGTAAGTGAAATGATAGCTGATATAATACCATAGTATAAAACAACTTCAGGAACATAACTGCATCATATGGGTGTATCTATTTTTTTTTCGGACCCTGAGTTGGTCTTTTCCATTCTCCTGGAAATTGCAATTAATTCGGATGCAGCTAGAGTAGGCTATTATAACTAAAGAAGTTCTGCACCACCGNGGACACTCAGAGTTTCTAAGCATTAGTGAATTATTGAAATATGCTATTCACATGATGGAAAGTAAGTGAAATGATGCTGATATAATGCCATAGTATAAAACAACTTCAGGAACATAACTGCATCATATGGGTGTATCTATTTTTTTTCGGACCCTGAGTTGGTCTTTTTCATTCTCCTGGAAATTGCAATTAATTCGGATGCAGCTAGAGTAGGCTATTATAACTAAAGAAGTTCTGCACCACCGGATTTGCTGAGATGCTAGGTTGCTCATAGCCCTAGAGAAAGTATAGGATGAAATGCACCGTCTGTACAGAATACCACTCCACCAAGTCTTGACAAATGTCTTTTTTGTAATGCACGGTCTATCCCAGAGGATATTTTTCATGGGCAACCAGTTACAAGCGGTGTAAATCTTTTTTGAGTAGTTTATATAAAATTGCTAAGGAAATGTATTTGTCACAAATATACTAACTCAAAAAAAAAAATAAAGAAAACTGAAAAAGCAATAATATGAAAGCGCCTGAAAAAAACAAGTATTTGCTATTATATCAGTTACAAAATTAAAATCATACTTCTAATAAATTGACGATACGAATGATTTTAATTATTTGAAACTGTTATATAAAATTTTTAAATTATTAATTTTTGATGGGGTATCATTGNAAAATAAAGAAAACTGAAAAAGCAAAAATATGAAAGCGCCTGAAAAAAACAAGTATTTGCTATTATATCAGTTACAAAATTAAAATCATACTTCTAATAAATTGACGATACGAATGATTTTAATTATTTGAAACTGTTATATAAAATTTTTAAATTATTAATTTTTGATGGGGTATCATTGAACGCATTTTTTAATGGAAAAACATAAAAGTTCCCCTATAATTCCATACGCAATGTACATCAGCGTGCCGTACCCAGCGATATTTCATGCCTCACGACATTCAAGCTGTGAGATTAGCCTCCAGTCGTCCAGGTGTTCGCTCTCAGCGGTTTGCCGCTCACAGCGCATACAAATATAAAAACATCGTTTGCTTTCAGTACTCATTTTGAATCACTTAATTAAAATCGTGAAACCACGAAAGCGAAAAAAATTAATATCATATTTTTTCTCCAGAAATTACTGGTTCTATCTTATATGTAAATGTAAAAATCAATAAAATGTTTCCCCAAATTCTGAGATTATATTGTAAAATATATGAAGGCTAAAGCAAAATTGAATTATACAAATTAAATATTGTCTGAAAATGATTAGAGTGATGAGAATTATATATCACAAATCTATTTCACTTTTTTTCGAGTACTTAGATGTCATCAATTCATTTTCTGTCTACGCATGTAGGCTATGCTTGGGCTTATCAGGAGAAATATGATAATCCTGTATGACTGAAAATGGGTATACTTTGTTAAGTTTTACGTGCTTTCAAACAAAATTAGCTGTGTTCATCTTATTGTTTGGATTTCCTTAATTATGAACAAATTCCGTACAACGACAGAATGTTGTGGTAAACGCTTTTTTTCAAGTTATTTTGACTGCCAGTTTAATTTTTGTTGCAGTGAAGGAAATATTCTTTTGAACTGACAAAATTTTTGCTTAAATTAATTTTAACCAAATTTAAACAGTTGTGGCAACAAAACAACCTTAATTAATTGAAATGCACTTTATGCTACTTATTTTGTAGAACACATTAAACTGCACAAAAGAATTTGGCGTTTTAAAACTACGTGTCACAAAATAAAATCAGCCTTACACTTCTTCCTGTAATGTGAGATATCATGTTAAAGAATAAAGTAAAGGAGGAAACAATCTCCAGTACGCGAGACCGCTAAAATATGAAGGTCTTAAACCAACTATGCATACAGCCTGTCAAGAAGTCTTGTAGAGGAGCTAGCTACATCCCTGACTTTTTTGCCGAATTGAACCAGAGGATTAAGTCAGGCGTGCTCATAGTTAAAACAAACAAAACAATTTTATGTTTGAGTTTTATGCCGCACGGTTACGCGAATGAATGTCAAATTCCATGTTCTCTATGACTACAGTAGGCTTCGAACCACGTAACTAAAGACTGTATGTTGGGCGCGTACCGTCACCAGATTGGTCTACCCAACGTAGTCTAACTTTTAATTCAGCAGGGCCACCTACGACTCTGTGCTTATGGTCATGTAACCGTGACGGGAAACGTTTCTAAAGCCATTCAGGTTATTTCATTTATTCCTTTGTACTGTAATTATTGCTTCAATTTGACATGTGATATCATTTTGTTACAAACTGAATTGCCAGTCAAAAGTCACTGAAATTTGGCCACAGAATGAAGTTCATTTAAAATATGCCATGTTGATGAATCTGTCCCATCTAGGCGCGTGCTTGTATATGCATGTATTGTGCGTAGTTTTGTGTGTTACGCATCCCCTAAAAAACTTCAAAACTAATTATCGACTAGTGCCAAAAATCTTCACGTAACCCTAGGTAGTTTTACCTTTTATATTTCCTTGAGACCTATAGTCTTTAATGTCAGTTTAATCTATTTCATACTTAATGTCGTGACGTCATCTTCAGTAGAAGTTATTCTTAAATGCCTGGGATACATTCTTAAATAATAAAATAAAAACAAATTGTTATTGTCGAAATAATTCCTGTTCGCAAACATGCAATGAAAAGGCTGCCCTTCATTCGTCAATAGCCACCTGTTAAGATATTCCCAAGTCTACGAATCCTTACTAAAGACGACTAAAAGATACGAACGTGTTATGTCGGTAAATGCTGATGAGGTGTTAGAAAAACACCAGTGTGTAATACAGGACAACAAATTTAACATTTCACATTTCCACGTTCGGTAACGCGTAACTTAGCCACTACAAGGCGAAAAATTTGGGTACAAATTGTTTGTATGTTCCTAAACATGCGAAACGCATTAGCAATAAACGTAATATTGATAGAGCATCTGCACCTCATAACTTTCTTTCGAATGAGCCATCGAACTTCGTAGGCCACAGTTCACATCCTATTGCGTGGTATATGGGATGTTTCATTTACGTTGTTGACGGCAAGAAGACAGGTTTCATAACTAAGGAACTTATTGCCATGCTGCTTGCATGCGTAAAACTGATTGCAATATCGCAGCCACTCAATGGTTGTATGCGAAAAGCTTACCCAACAGAAATACTCTTAATTATTCTACGTTCGTGTCCCTTGTGAAAAGACTACGAGAATTCGGAGAGTCAAAAGTAGGTATTTTCCAGCTGGAATTGTTCCTCAATTGTAGCGTGTAAAGCGTGTAACGTTACTCGTACAAACATGTATGCACACAATACTGCGCCGTTTCTTTGTAATAAAGTTGGTGGTCGACAATTCGAACCCTTTTGTAATCCATGACGCTTAGCTCTTCTTGACTTGGTGGAGGTGTCTGGCTGATTAAATTTGTCCTATTTCCGAAGCGCTATACTGTGATGCCCCATAGCGGCTAAACCACGCATTAGCAGACATGGGTTACTCCCTCATCATAATAACTGTTGAAGACGCCCATGAGTAGTTAGAAATGGCCGATCATGTTGCAACTGGTGGTGTATGGGGGAAGGGAGATTCAACCACCACCATCTTGGATTGCATCACGGTAGCCATATTTGATGATGTCACCATATTACATCACCACCCCTTAGATGTAACCCACTGATGGGATCACTATCTATTAATTTCAAGAATTTTCCACTTCATGCTCTGTGATTCCACCTGGCTTATTCATCCTCTGTCATTCTACCTTTCATGCTCTATCATTCCTACTTGCCCCTCTCTCCCACCTCTCTCACCCCACCCTTTTACTTCGGATGTTGTCTGCTGTAGGCAGCCATCTTGTTTCGTCAACTGCCTACTTTCCTTTCTGCTAGAGCTAGTGTGTGCATCTGTCGTCCGCCATCTTGGTTTACACCAGGGGCGTGCGTACGCGATTAATCGAATACCATATTGGTTATGGCATTCACCACCAGGAGCACTGTTATTATGTTTCTTTTTATAGCTCAAACATTTTTTGTAGAAGTGCATGATCGAACAGCCAGACCTTGGATCGTCGTGCAGACGTCATCTCGGCTATAGGAGCAGTCTGGAGAGTAGGATTTTAAATATGCTATACACATTACAACACCAGCAATGCCTCTTCCATCATCATTAGGAAAGAAATATTTTTTTCTTCTATTAAAATGTTATTACAGGTCTTATTATTGACCAACATTCTTCGCTTAAGTCGATGATCGACATGCTAGGTGGATTGATTATAATTTATTTAATATTAATTTTATTACAAGTATTATTATTGACCACCGTCTTGGCTTAAGTCGATGAACGACAAGTTAGGCAGATTGATTATTATTGATTTGATAGTCATTATATTTAAAACATGTTTTAAGGTATGTATGAGGAGGAATAAATTGAGAAGGAGTAGTAAATGTGTTTATGTCTGCATAATTTATTTTCTTCGGTACAGTCTCGAGGTAGAAGTCCTGACAGTTGATGTCTGCCATCTCGTCCTCACACTTTACCATTTGCATAGCTGTTAAACAACTGTGCGCATGGCTAGCCGGACTTGGGACAGAGGGCAGTACACTACACCAGGCTTTTGTGAATCCCATGTAGCTCTGGTAATATCGATGTCTGTATCGACCCACTCAAAGTTGCAGATGAGGAGAGCAGAGACATTGCCCACCCATACAGATTATTGGCATCTAGATACTGGAGGTAGGTTGGTTCCTTCGTGACACTATACATGTCAGGTAAATAATGATTGTTTGCCATGCAGTGGCACTTGATACATTGAGCCATTCATCCCATTATCCCTCTTCGTTAAATAAATAAATATCATAGTCAGTGAGCGGTTCTAATTTGACTTCGGTTTCCTTGAACATGGCATCAAAGGAGAAGCCTGGTGCACTCACATATCGCACACAATCGAGTCCGTAGGTGGTGAGACAGAGGTTTCGAAAGTTCTCAACCAAGTTCTCAAATACTGGTTGAAGAAGGCTGTTTGTGGAGGTAACTGAGGATCATCAAATCTCCTCCACGACTCGACATGATCGTAGGAGAATATGCCTTTCCGCATGACGATAGGCATCTGATTGATTGTGAAAAACTTTACAGTGTTGAATAACCTGTCAGTTGGTAGGTTTTCAGCGAGGATAACCAGACAAGCAGACATAAATCGATATGTGTCGAAGAATTGTAATGTGAAGCGATCACCCAACAATTTGGAAAATGTGAGCTTCTCCTCCATAGCCCAGTTGTTTTATTATAAAATTTTCTTCATAGGTGAGGTTGTGGAAGAGGACTGGTAGTCTTTTTGGTCGACAGTAAAGTTTATAGCACTCATTGCATGATGGGCTGATGAAATTACCAGTGAAATGGTCGTGGTCATGCAGTTCCCAGTTTGTCTCGGTAAATGCTCTGGAGCAGTAGCAGCAGGTGGGGGTGGACTTAAAATATTGAAGTTGTAGACTATCGAGTGGTTTCATTTCTTCTACATATTCGCGTATGTCCTGTACTTGTTTCCCAATTATGACAATTTCTTTGATACATTTATTTTCTGCATCCTCTCCTCTGTACAATATAGGATTTGCTGATAGGCTGGTGGTATTATACTATTGTCGACTGGTATATAGATGCAGTAACTGTGTCTGTTGTGCTGATTATACTTGTAAGATATACTTGTATGTGATGTAACTGGATCATGTGAGCATGTAGCAATTGGATCAGCATTGCTTCAAACTCGGCATAAACTACATGGGGAACTTGTCTGAATACTGGAAGTTCTTGAAGCATAATACATGTAGGCTTCCATTCTGGTCCTGCTCTGGTAACTCTATTCTGACAGGTGTGTGGGGGTTGCAATGTTCCTTGTGGGCTGCCAGTGTCTCTGCCCTTATAAGTCTCATCACTTGTGTCTGCTCATCGTATGCCTTGAAATATCTCTTGCAAATATGAATGTTATGACAATGCACTGTCATTTGCGAACGAATAAGTCTTGAGAAGTTCTGGATGTATGCAAAGTGACTGTTTGTTTCATCAGTTATGAGCAGAAAGTCAAAGTGCTCAGTCTTTTCATATGCTGTCACACATGTAGGTACCACCTTCGGTGTTTCATAAACTGTAATTATAGTAAATACCTTAATTGATACTCTCGGAATTTCGTAGGTCTGCTTCTGCTGTAAAGGCATAGGGAAATCAATACCTTTGAAGTTGAATTTCCCTACCAAGTCATGGTATCTGCTATTGATACATTCAAGATTCCAGCCTTCTGCATATTGTGCCAAAAGTGCCCACTCAAAACAGCAATGGTAACTATTCTGTAGATTAATCATAGCCTTGGTGTTTTAACAAGTGCTATCAGTTCCATATGTAGGGGATCAAACTTATTGAAATGTAATTGCAGGCATTTTACTTTAACGAGAGTCCAGCCGCATCCTTTTCCCTGAAATTCAGTTTTTTCATAGCAGATCTTACTTATGCTGACTGCCACTGCTTCCTTGATGTCACGTATATTGTAGAGCGGGATGTACTTAGGCTTAAATGCATGTACATCTTCATCTTCACCTTCCCATACAAATACTCTAGAAAGATATTGAACTTAATTTGCCCTTGAACTGAAACTTCCTCTTCCAGTTGACCAATAATATGGTTTTTCATGTCCTTGAGGTATGTGCAAATATCATGAGCCTGGTTGCAAGTATTTTCTGCAACATAAGTCTTCATGTTGTAACAGAATGCAGTCCCTGCCATAATGAATACGAACAGGTTAATGGTGCCAGCTCTGACGACCATCCTTTATTGTGTAGCAGGCCATGGGCAGGCTCTTTGTGTAGATTGTACAGAGCCAGCAACATGGCAACGTTTTGCTGATGGTGGCGCAGTACCATTGCATTTGGCAATGTGTGCCTTCGTGGTACCTGCCTTTGAAAATGTTCTTCCACACTTTTTCGCACTCCAGAATCTTCCAGCATGGATACATTCCACAGTTTGCCTCATGACGTCGGACAGCATCACCTCGGGAGATTTTTTAATACAATACTTGCAGTTGATATCAAACATCTGCCTGACAACACCTGCAGATTACCAAGTGGTTCTTCAAATTGTCTGTTTTTCAGTTTGTCTCCCCAAACTTGTCGCAGACATGCTGCTCTTCCTTGAAGGGATTGAGCTTACAATTGCGCTCATGGCACAGGCCATTGCAAATATTTGTAAAGTTCCTATCACATAACCCGCACTGCACCACTAATGGAGTTACCATATTCACCAAAGATGAAGTAGTCGAAGGAAGAGAAGACACGAAAAACTCAGCTATGTCAGATGCCTTGCTGTCCATGGCGATGATAACCTACAAAATACACAAAATACATTTAGTAATACTGTCACATACTAATTTCGATGGTATGATGATGAGGTATTAGGGACTAGACAAGTTGTAATAATATTGAAACATGAAGATCATACCAGAAGAAGAAGGAAGACGAGCAGTGTACTAGGCTAGCAATGTTAGATATGCTGTGTTGTAAGCAACCTCCACATGACTTTGTAATTTGGCTTGAGCAGTAAGCAAAAATGGCAGCTTCTACTTCGAAGTAGAAGACAGTAGCTTCAACCTTGAATGGAGCTCGCTTGAAATGTACGCATGAACTGTGAAGGATATAACCAGGACAAAAGAAATCAGAAAACGGTCAGTATCCATATAATAAATAAATTAGAGAAAAAAAACACTTACAAATACCATGGATACTAGAGAATTATACTCCAAAGAGTGATGTGCCTTGCAGTGTATGACTGACACGCCATACTTGTTTGTATTCCCTCAAAATGCCACACACGACTGGACAAGGGGACTTTCGTACTGGCACAGTCGATCCCTAGGAATATCAAAAATAATTTTGTAATTATATTCCTTATAATAATAAGCAAAACATTGATATACTATTGAGATAACATGAATGATATAAGAATCGAAAGGTGTGGGTAACAGGAGGCAATTCAGGAGTAGGAAGAGGAGGAAATTGAGCAGGAATTTGAGGGGGAGGGAGTTACTGAGGCTCCAAACATTTAAACTAAGTCACTCTACAATCCTAAATGCATAGCTGTAATGTTCGTATTTAAGAAAGAATTTTGAAAAATTATATTTTTGTTAATATCTCGAAAACTATGCATCGTAGAATAAAACGGTTGGAATTTAAATCTCCCTAGACTCCTACCCACACCCAATAAATTTCATTTTAAAGATAATGGTAAAAAAAAAGTTAATTAGATTTTGACCCTTGTGTTGGGGTACATAAGGGAACGAATTAAATTCAACTGGAAATGGCTTTAAAACCCGAAATAGTTACTATTTAAAGAATAAAAACAATTGCATAAACTCATTAATTAAAGATTTTATTTAAACTACGAACATAACAACAAAAGTTAATTGACTATCATAAATAACAAGTTTTTAAAATAACTTAAGATTTACACTCAAATATATTGTAAAGGAACATGAAGAACATACCACAAAAAGTCTAATCACGACGAATTGGTGAACAGCAAGGCAAGCCCTAATAGCAGCAGATTGCAGAGTAGACAGGATGATATTCAGACGATGTACTCCTGATGAACGGCGAACAGCGACTGAGAACGATCCAGATCTCCAGGCTATTTTATCATACTTTGGTGGGGAGTGGGGGGAGTCTAGTATTCATGCTTTTGGCTCTGCCTCATGGACAAGTCTCGACTCAAAAGTCGCAGGCAGAGTGAGATCATTTTTGTACTGAGAAATTGATGTACTCCCGATGAACGGTGAACAGCGACTGAGAACGATCCAGGTCTCCAGGCTGTTTTTATACATACTGCGGTGGGGAGTGGAGGGAGTCGAGGATTCATGTTTTAGGCTCTGTCTCATGTATAAGTCTCGACTCGCGAGTCGCAGGCAGAATGAGATCATTCTTTTTTCCTGAGAAATTACTTTTGTTGACATGTGGTGCAATCATTCAGGGAGGCAAATCATGTTGCATTCTGGCTAACATCAAGCCTATTTCTAAGAATAACAAAATGAATAATTCCCGAGCCAGTTGCAGCTTGCGATGTGCGTCATTAATTTTTTGAAACCACTCGAAAAGAGGCATATAGCTGGGGACGTTGACTTCATACCTCTTTCCGGGAAAACCCCAGACGACATTCGGAGCTAGTGACGCGCATGACTCCTTATTTTCGCCATCCAGTCGCATCTGACGACATACGTATCTTTCACCTACATGATGCAGGAATGCAAACTCGCGCCAGAAGGCATTGGAGCCTGTTGTGACAGAGTATGACTCATGACTGATAGCCTGCATCACTCACACTTAATGGGTAGTCTGTGGTCAACCACATCTATTAGGATTATTAGATCATGGTGCTGATTGCTAATGTGTTCTTGTGGTGACAGTAATCGTCATACCGTCGACAGTTTCCCCTTGTTCGAACAGGAAAATATTGGATGCGCACACAATTAATTCATCCAAGCAGAGTTCATAGTTTTGAATACTTAAAAATAAGCCATTAGAAATGTATATGCTTACAATAAATGTGTATTTAATCTCGTCTTATATTTTGTTAGTGGAAAGATTATGAGTGTTCGAAGCAACATTTTATTCATATGCAAGTATAGTATAATTTCAGCGGTTTTTATCACTAGTATGTAATATATACTCGATAGATATTTGTTTTTCAAAATATGTAAGCAGTAGAAATTTGTTCGCTGTAGAGAAATACTTTTCCACAGACATACAAATGATTTTCTAGATTTCAGTTAAATAAATACTATATATGAAATTTTTTTACCAGATATACGGACTCAGAAACATTTGTAAGATACTCGCATTTTCCTATTCATAATTTTTTCATTTACCATTTAATTTCAAATCAATAACAATTTTTTTCAGTTGAATTTATATTATTAGTAGAAATCACTTAGTATATACATTTTTATATTAATTTTCAGTCAGTAGAATTTGTAATACAACTTTGTTTGATAGTAACTAGCTTTTTTATGACATAAAGGTATATATTAAATCAAAGATAACTTAATTTTCCCATACATGATTTATTCAGCATAAATATTTACAAAACACTCATCACTTGATACCAGCTCCCCTGATGCACAAAATCAACATTATTTCATCTTTCTTTTTCATTGATTTGAATACCTCTTTCATAATTATTAAAATAAGTACTATACAATCAGTAAATGCTGGGGAAATTGACAATGTTGGAGTTGGAAAACTTGCCTGTGCCACATCTTCCATCAGGATAGGTTGAGAATGAAATCGTTGTCGTATACACTTAGTAGTACATGTGTCAGCCGATGTCTTGCATTTGTTGCTACTGCGACTAGACTCTCGAACTGCTGTAGCAAGCACCGAAGCGACATACATCGGGGTGTTGGCTTCTTCTGTAGTAGATTCTCGAACTGATTTGGCTGCTGCCTGGATGATGTCTTCACTTGTAGGTTCTGATGGTACAGCAGTCATCAGGATCGTGGAGCAGTCCGGCGAATGTAGAGGCAGAATTCTCATAGCATGTGCTACAAATTCTTCTGGTGAGCACAGTAATGGAGTTATTTTCACGAGTAGAACACAGAGCACTGTCCATAAGTAATATAGTCAATAATCTGTCGACCTGGTGCAAACATTACTGGTTTATGGGAAAACAATGTATATGAAAATGTCTACATTCTTCTGTATATGTGCGTAATTGTCCGCCATTCCAGTACGAGTATGTAACCCCACTAATTTAGGTATTTTTACTGGCATAGTGGTTTGCTGGATGAAATGCTGCCATCTTAGTTAGTCTGTGGTCCACAGTAAACTGAATGTTCGTAGTTCTGGAGAGGTTGTTTAAATATGATTTCATGCTGGCAGGTCATGGCAGGAAACAATGATGTCATCGGTAGAACTCGACCAGTACGGACAGGATCGAAGAGACGATGTCACAGCAGGTCTCCAGAACCTTACACTTGCTTATAAAAACAATTTCACTTTCTATGGTACTCCATCTGTTTCTGTTTCCACAATCTGGACTTCGATGTACATGATAGCAATCTATTTACACAGCAGATTTTGGGTGAACAGGGAAAGGTCCACACACTTCCAGATTCATGAAGAATAGTCTTGTGTTCGATATCACTGCACCTTTCACTCCACCGAAATATATCACAAGAGTCTAAGTCTCGTACATGGAAATCTATTCTATTTTCAACTTAAAATTCATCAATTTTTGGAATTCAGCATATATGAAGAGGTTGTCTCCACTTGTTGGTAGCTCGCTGTTTGGGCGGAGATTAAAAACTGCACATCTTTCTAGATCATGGCATGGAAATGTTTGAGTGTGGAAACCATCGTAAAAGTCATAATAACCCCACATATGATTCATACCAACACATACTTCTACTTGCTCGAATTCATACGCTGGTTTGAAAATTACTCTTGTGTATCCGACGAAATATCGTTTGTACTTGTCCAATTTATCTGGGTGGAACGGCACACAATCACACTTATCGATCATGCTGTCACAAATGAGTGATGCTTGGTGACTACATCCAGTTCAGAGTGAAATTGCTAAATATACTTCAGAAGTCAGTGGTGAGCACATCGTCTTCCATGTCATGAGGCCTTGGTTCATGATGGTGGTGCATTGATTCCCATTGCAGTACTCGGTCCATCTTGTAATGTCGTCATTCCAGGTCTACATATTTCAAAGCTGATATTCTGATCAAACCATTTTTTGAACAGCTGTTCTTCATTTACTTGAGAGATGAGCTAATTTTTAGATGTAGGTGTTGCACTCCCAGTGCACATACCGTCTGGATGCAAGTGGTACATGGAGTAAGTAATGAAACTGCACTTTATCGGAAATAATGACAAGCACTTGTTATCATTACATAATATCCAGTGCTCAATAAAATTGCATGATTCAACATGCTCACACAAGCCAGGTGGTTTAAAATGTACTTTGCAGTAGCCAATATTCACATCTTCATATTTGGAAATGTCCATTGTGTGGACAGCCACATACATGATGCAAGAGACTTCTGATAACAGTATGCAGAGGAGGTGGTATCTTCACCATGGTTGAAGAGCAACTAACAGTTGTAATACTTATCAGTTTATATCCACTATTTTCTATTTAAACAGACCCGCCCAGCATACCTAATGAAAATTCAATATTATGAAAAATGTTGCAATTTACTATTGGTTTCATCCTACTGTATGTCATGCACACACATGCAGAAACATTAAGTTTCTTCAGATCCTCTTCCTTAATGAGTTGGAAGTACCTGTTTAGCAGATTAATTCTGAACTCACCATCTAACACGCAGGTGATGCTCTTCTCATAAGTTGTGTTGACCTGCTGGAAATCAGTTGCTTTGTACTTCTTGCCTATTCCCACAACGCTGAGTTTCTGGAACTGCACACCACGGATAAGTTTTTCAAAATTTCAAGCATGACGACTGTACCTGTTGGAGCACTGGCGAGAGAATGAAAACCAGCGGACAGTATTGTTGTGTCACGATGCTCTCTCATCCTTTATACTCGCACAGCATTAACGGCATCGCATACAAAGGCTCCACACACATAGCAGCAAAGCGTTCTTGCGAGTGCAGGTCCAGCCTTATTCAGATTTGCAGAGTTCTGAGACAGCTGTGGCCCGTATACATGGCCTTTAGTGTTCGTACTCGGTTTGGAAGTAGATAATTTATGTTTTTTCATTGCGGTAAATGCTTAACCACTTCTTCTGCTCAGGACTGGGCACGAAGACTTAACCATCATCATCATCCATAATTTTGGTAAGTACGTTGTTTATGTTCTCATATTCCACATCTCCATCTTCCCAGTGTAGCCAATGGAAATGATTAGTAAGCCATTTATTCGTATTCTTGCTTTTGTAGTTATGCAAAAATGGAGTTATGAATTAGCATGACTTTGTGCTGCCATTAGAGTAAGCAATTCAAATCTCCTTTATGATGAATCCCATCGGATATGTGAAGGCACGATAGTGAAGATAATAGAGGTTGATAGGCAACTGAGTTGTTATGTAAGTATTTTAACCACTTTACCTCTCGTATTGTACGTTGTCAAGAGTTCGTGGATTATGAAAGCACAGATTTGAGTTTTGGCATGTATGTTTATGCGATCATCTTGTTTACTGACATCGAATACCAGGATTGGTGCACTTTTCATGAACTCATTTGGTTCGAGTGTCGTCGAAGCTTCGGGGCCATAACACAATCTTTGGAAATCTGCCAACATTTTATATGCTAACACATATGATTCGTTAATAAAGTCGGAGTTTAGGTCCACATAGGGAAAACTTTCAGAGTTCAAAAACACTTCAGAATTCTTTATCTTGTTGTGGTCGAACTTTGAGCGATCTGCACCAATAGCATTTTGTCTTCCTGTCTGAAATTCTAGAATTATGTATCTTAGTTTTTCCACGGCAAAACTTAATTTAACCTTTCCAATTTACATTTCGTTACTGCATAAGTATCGGGCATGTTTCCAAGTTCCATGAGAAAAATGCCACATCAATATTCCTTCCTTTCTCGACAAACTTCAGCAGTCTGATTCGCTCTCGTATTTTTACTTGTATGTGCAGTAGAAGCCACTCTATGGAATGTAGTTATAGTATTACAATTTCTGGATACTCTGCATTATTGACAATAGCATTAGTTTGCGTGTTTGCTAAAAGTATCACCAGCTTTTGCTTGGAATTCAATAGTATATGTTTGTAGTCCTCGGCGAATCCCAGCAATGTTGAGAATGGAATGCATATTTCGAAACTTCCACCTTGATACACCAGTACTTTTATAATCATATTCGATTCCCCATCCAACTATTTTGGCTACAGGTAGTTGTTTTCTTGTGAGAGATAGGTAGTTCTTAATCGTGGCAGTAATACCTCATCTCTTGTCTGATTGAGCTCGACACGAGTTCATAAGATATTTAATTTATCATGTGAAGTACATAATTTCGTATTATCTTGGTATTTGCTGGTACGTCATCTCCAACCTTCGTAAGTATACCTCTAAATCTCAAGTACAAGTTTCATGGTAGTGTACAGATGTTTTGATTCTGCACTGGTATTTGAACCTCGGACGATAGCAGGTAAGGACAAGGTAGGTACGGTGAATAAGTATCAAATTCGGACTTTGTGATGGCAGATTCATAGCTAACAGGCTCGTTTAAATTCAGTATTTCTGCCTCCATTCTTGCTGACTCTGAACCCAAGACTCTTCAAGAACCTGATATTCTTGTATGTTTACACACTGACGGCTCTCGTCATACTGACCTTCAGCTTGGAATCGAGACCTGCTTGTATATGTTTCTTCTTAAAATTCAGGCCCATCTTTCTTCAAATGTAGACGTAGCAATATCTCTTTGCCTCGGAAATTTATCAAATTGTTTTATTGGTCAACTATACAGATGATAATTTCCTGCACCCTTTGCGATACGATCGGTGTATAAATAAGAGATTTTGGAACATCTGCAAGTTTGAAGATAGGTGGGAATGTATCTGCAAATTAATATAACATTAGGTCGGTTTCCTATATAGATACGAGCCTGTTAACAGATTTCAGTTCACTCTGATAACATTAGCTGCCATCAAATTTACTGGAAGTGTAGATTCATGCACTTTACCAGTCTTGTCTATTTTGTGTTCGAATCCCGATGTGGAGACTAGCATATCATGTTTGGTAAAATCAATATTTGCACTGCAATTCATCTCAATTTTCAGAGTGTTTCAGTTTGTATACAATAAAACATGTCTGGCTGCAATGCTTTCTTGAGGTACGATGCAATGTCATCGATCTCGTATGAACCTATGTGTAAGGTTACTACTACAACATTATGTTTAATGTAAAGAAATTTACAGTTTGAAATGCCCACACTGAGCACTGAGAAATATGTTTGAAAATCGATAAATGCCACATACCATTATTCTTCCAATATTAGTACTGGGAAATGAACAGAGTGCATTCCGACCTCTTGCCCATCAAGATCAAAGTTACTGACATGACTGATCACATACATGCATGTGTCTGCTATTTTGAGTATTTTGCCAAGAAGCGAAGACAAAGGTGACCAGAGTTCCACTGAGATGATTACAAATTCATTTTTCTTGGGTTTTTGTGGTAGGTCGTCATGTATATACACTCCATGGAAATACGGTATTCGTAATTTGTAATTTTCTTCAAGTCAAGGCTAGTAAGCGGTCTATTAGGTAATTTATTTAAGATAGATTTTTTAATTTCCTCTGCCTGGTTCTTTTTCCATCTTCTGTAGGGTATGGTTTTAGTTATAGTCCTTTGTCGTTTTTGCACCTTGTGCAATAGTTTCCATTTGCCTGTCGTTCCTGATTTTTCGAAGTATTTACTACATGTGCAATTCCATAAACTCCTCCGATCAGACCACCTATTGCTGCAAGTCCTGGTAAGAGAAACAGCAGGAAGCCGCTCTGCTTCTTTCTCCTGCATCCTTTTCTCTTCATCTTCCTTTTACTTTTCTTTTGGTTGAGTTGCAAACCCATTCCACATTTAATTTTTGTCTTCATTATTTTGGACACACCCCAGGCCGCTACTCATTTTTTGGGATGATTAAGTTATTATCTTGGCTTTGTCAGCAATAACAGCAACAACTGCATGCCTGTCTTCCAACTTGTTGCTGGTTTAGTACACGATATCATGTTCCTTCCAGGCATTATCAAGTTCGTTCAAACCAATGTAGCTATGTACCAAATGTTTTGCAAGCTTTATTCCTGGTCCGAAGAACTTGTATCCAGGAATATGCTCTTCGAATGGAAGATTACTTATAAGTGTGTTGACCAAGCCACGACCGCTGTTGACCTTACCTCTATGAGTCATCACAACATCATGGTTGCAAATTATATAAAAGCAATCATTTATATACTTTTTGAGTCAGTATCATTCTAGACTTCGAACAATACAGGACATAAAGTACTAATGATGCCCCTCTGCTGCCTCTTCCATGGTAAATCATTTATATATGTACCCTATTTGAATCAACATGAAGCAACTACCTGCAGAATGAAAACTTTAAGTTTGACATTTTAGTGCAAACTCTGACAGAGGCAGTTTACCCGAAGTGATATTTTGAAGAGACATTCGAAATTTTGTAGCAGATTTTTTTAAAATGAAACCTTATGCACATGTGAATAAATGATTAAAATGCCTTTTTATCTGGATTATTAAGCAAGTACGCTTGGGCAGTGCATCTAAAGACAAAAAAAAAAGCGAGAGGTACGTAAATTGAAATGAACTTTGTTTTTCAAGACAAAGTACCTCCCAAGAATTTACATACGGACCTCGGAAGAGAATTCTACAATCCTACATTTCGTGCCTTGATGTTAAAATATAGCATAAACCACTACTCGACATGCAGTGGTATGAAGGCATACATGGTGGAGCACTTTAACCGTATTTTTAATAATGAAATGTGAAAGAAATTTTTGTCGCAAGGAAGTCACAAGTGGCAGGACATCTTACTCGTGTGGTATCGAATTACAACCACAAAGTACATAAAACTATACGAATGAGACCTGTGGATGTCAAGGACAATTTCATGACCGCGTTCAAGAACGAGAAGAAATTGGACACTCACAAGCTAAGGCGAAGGTTGGAGACCACGACAGAATATCACGATTAAAGGAAAATTTGCCAAATCCTACACTACAAACTGGAGCACAGAAATATTCAAGGTTATCAAGATTTGCCATTATAAACCAAGGACCAATTATCTCGACGATATGGAAGGAAGACCAATCGGAGGAGGTTTCTATGGTAAAAAATTTCAAGCTACCAAGTATCCGCACACATTTTTGGTCGATAAAGTCTTGAATAACAAAGGAAATGACTTGCTGGTGTGGTGGCTTGGCTTCGATTCTAGTCATGACAGTTGGATTCCAAAATCATCCATTACCAATACCTAATATTGCTTACATGTGTTATGAACATTAACAAGACTGAAGCACTGTATGTTTTTCCTATATGACTGTATAATGTACTGAATGAATATATAATTTTTTTGAACTTGAAATTTATTTGTTATGATTTTCCACAAGGAAGCCGAGTGCATGTGATTCGACTAGGCCTGCCATGACCTGTTTAGGGCTGGCCTACCTCCATGGCACTTAATGCCTCTCTCACCTAATGTGTCATCCCCACAGCTTGCTGAGACCTGCATGCTGCCTACGTCATCGACTGACCACTTGGTGCCTAGTGCTCCTCTCGCTCAATATGTCATCCCTCGCCTTGTCGAGGCCTGCATGCTGCCTACGTCATCAACTGACCACCTGGCCTTGTGATGCATGGACTGTGAGACACATTGTGACCTGCTCTCGTTTCGGTCTGTGTGAAAACCCCCACCACCCTACCGGGAAAAACTATCATTCTTGCTCTAGATGTCACAGGAGATGCATGCGTTCCACACCCTGCTGGAGGAGGACAACCGCACCTTCAAGGAATACCTGGGACAGATGGCAGACTCCAGCAGGGTCTACGATAACGATACAACATCGAGGCGATGTTGTAGCAGACAGGCGACAGGCAACGTGATCGCAGCAGGTCACCTGTTCGACAATGGACACCTACACCTCACCCATGGTTCTCTACAAGGGATGCCAGGATAACATTGCATGGATGCTGCTGCCTTCAGCATCTACCACCTCCTCTCCGAAACCATCGATGACAGAGGCGTTCCTACCATCTGATGAACGTGTACTCACTCCAGTGCACTGGAGTGGGTACACACCAGTCTCGACATAGACATCGGTAGGATGTCTTGACGACCTGGAGGTGGGTGAAGAGGAAGAGGAGGTTACTCTCTGGGACCTGCATGCCGAGGTTCACCTCTTCCGAGATGAAACTGCAGAGATTACACACCAGTCGTCTTCTGTGTGAAATGAACTATGCTCTCCTTCTGGAGGAGGTGAGGGACCTGCACGCCTTGGTGTGGCATCTGTGCGACGTCAACCTATCGCCACCTGATGAGTGATTCTGCACATTTTTTTTTGTATATATGTTTTTTCCATTATTATTGTAAATAGTAACAATATATTTATTTTCTGTCAAATTTGATTAACATCTGTGATTGTGAGACATTTCATCGTCACCATTGCCGCTTAATTTAACCCTGAGTAGAAATTCCAACCATTATATAGTGTTTTTGAATTTCTTGGTTCATGATTATAAGTACTGTTCTGCGCACGTGTTTTCATTTTGCCTTGTGTACTTTTGATGGTCAATGTAGGGGTATGCACATGCAAAATACTTATTTGCATGCAGCAAATGATTGAATAACCAGTTATTTGATGCTAATAATCTTATACAGACTTAAATATATTTCCTGCTCCTCACAGATATCTTGAAAACATTTTTGAATACAATGAATATTAAATATAATATAATTAATCCACCTAGCATGTCGTTCATATGACTTTAGCCAAGATGGTGTGTGGAGCACAAGCAACAGATGTCCACTCTAGTGGACTAATCATTGTAATAAAATTTTAATATAAGAAAAATAATATATTTTCCAAATTATAATGGAAGAGACATTGCTGGTGTTGTAATGTGTATAGCATATTCAAAACCCTACTCTCCAGTCTGCTCTTATAGCCTAGACGACGTCTGCACGTCGATCCAAGGTCCGGCAATTCGATCCTGCACTCCTGCAGATCAATTTTTGAGCTATCAAAATATAAATAATAACAGTGTTCCTGGTGGCCAATGCCGGAACCAATATGGCAATCGATTAATCACGTGCGCACGCTACTGGTGTATCTTTTATCGACTTAGACGACATCAGTAAACGACAACCAAGAAGCCAGACGACAGATGCACACTTTAGAAGATATGAAAGTAAGCAGTTGATGAAACAAGATGGCTGCCTACAGCAGACAACATCCGAAGTAATAGGGAAGGATGAGAGAGAGGTGGGAGAGAGGGGCAAGAAAGAATGATAGAGCATGAAAGGTAGAATGACAGAGAGTGAAGTAGCAAGTTAGCATTATAGAGAATGAAGTGGAAAATTCTAGAAATTAATAGAGGTAACATTATCAAGGGGGTGATTTCATAGAGGTGATGTCATATGGTGACGTCACCCAAGGTGGAAACTGTGACGCAATCCAATATGGCGGCAACGAAACCCCATCCCGCACACACCACCAGTTGCACCAGAATCGGCCATTTCTAACTACTCGTAGGTATTCTGCAGTCGTATTGGATGTATCGAGCGAGTTGGCGCAGTGGTAATTCACTGGTCTCGTGTTCGGGAGGACCCGGGTTCAATTCTCGCTCCGGTCAGCCTGATTTCGGTTATACGTGGTTTCCCGAAATCACTCTAGGTGAGTGCTTCGAGTCGGGATGGCTCCTTAACAAAGGCCATGGTCGATTCCTACCCATTACATCCCCAATATTTCTTCCCTGTGCATTTTGCGCCATACGGAGAAAAATATTTTGTATAGCGGTCACCCTGCAAAATTATTTCGTTGTTACTGCAAAATAATTTTGTACTGGCTACAAAAAGTTTAGTGGTGTCAAGTTAATTATTAAGTGTTCACCACAAAAATTATTTGGCAAGGTGAATACTTAGAAAACACTTTGTGGCTGCCACTAAATATTTTTGTTAGTGAGTCTTTAATGACCTCTCTGTCGACGAGACGTTAATAACCACCAACCTGTCTACATATCTCAAAACAAATTGGACCAACTATGTGCCGACAGGAAATTGCACACCAAACACCACACTTCTCTGAATGGAAATGTTCTTGATGCACCGCATGTGGAAAATTTTACTGGCCCAAACACAAGATTTTTGAGAATGTACATAAACTAATGAAACCAAGTTTCGTTGGAAAAAAAGAAAAAAATTCAGAATATTCGGATTTGCATGGACGAGTGTCTGCAACCAGTGACAGTATGCCACACGTTTCATTTGGTCAAGCTCCTTGAGTTCGTGAGCGATGGAGATTTGCTACGCATATATTTTGCTTCACGATTACTAGTGCTCTTTTGGACAATCCTGTTTCCTAAAAGTCGCCGCAGTGACTTAATTTGAGATGACAGTAGTCGGAGCTTTACATCTTTGTCAGTTTCCTGTTATATGTTTGGACGTCCCTCTTCGTTCGTGTCCAATCAAGTCCCTTGGATTTGATTTTCTTCTCCAGGGTCCAAATGATGGACTTACTCCATCCAAACTTTTCCCGAATAATCTGTTGAAATGCCTTAATCGAGTCTGTTTCCCAGTAAGTCTGAAAAAAGAAGACACGGGTTCGATCACCCCCCCCCCCACTTCACACCGATTTTCGCAAGTGGGAAACGAGGCGGACGTTACAGTTGGCCGGCGGGTTTCATCGGGGCACTTCCGTTTACCCCACCTTGACATTACATCACTGCACCACCTCAACATAATTTCACCCTCACTGAGGGTCAAGACAATATTTTTAAGATACGACAAAAACCTTATATCCTCAACCTCCAAGACAAATCATTACATAAAGTTTTATGATATCTTATGATGCATAATATTTTTACAAAGGCCCACACTGAATCCTCTCGCGGTTTTGCTATAAACCATTTGATAAATTGAAAACAGCAATGCTTGCATTGAAACAAAAAGTTCTCTATTTACTTCTTGAAAACACGAAGTGGAAGATGTGAATTTGATAGAAGTTACAAAAAAGTAATGTTTACATTTTTTAAAACAGGAATTTGAAAATTTTCTATGCTTGCTATAGGTTTTTTTATCACGGTTGTGGGGTTTATGCTAATAAAAGTGACTTATTAAAAATACTGGATCAGTAGTCATCATTAGTGTAACATAAGTCTCTTAAAGTAAAGTTGATAAGCTGCTACCGACTGGCGACTGAGTGGAATGAACCTGTCAGTCAATGTCCGTAGCAATGTAATCCATTAGGAGTTCGGCTACTATTCCGTGCATTTGCGTGATTTTAGTGGCGTTGTCACCCGCTCGCAGTCAAGTTCCCTAATTATAAAATATATTTCATTCCTTATTTTTGAGAGAGATAGTTGAAAGAGGACTGATGCTTAGTGAGACCTTTACACAGAACCTTGTACTATAAGCACAGCTTTATAAAATGAAATGTCTTCTCCGGAAAGTCGTACAATCCTCAAGTAATATGTTCTTACCCACTCAAACAGTATTCCTTTGGCTGTACTTCAAACATAAATAAAAAAACAATATTATTTACTCAAAACATAGAGCAGTGATGATATAAATAAAGCACTTTGTTGTCTGTTATTGCTGTACATAATACGATTATAGTGGCTAGGCTTTAATATATTGGTTAAATGGGTCTCATTCGTGTGGTCCAAATTGGTTTGACAAGACATATTTTTGGGTGACAGTAATATAAAATATATGATAAATTATTTCGAGACGAATAAAATTTAGTATGTTGAATTGGTTTACAGATGAACTTACAACAAAACCTATAAACATAAATCTAAACTAAAGCTTGAATTAATTAATTATGGGGTATTATAAGTGATATAACTTCAATTATATAACGTTATTTAAAAAACGTTTTACGGGTTGTTATTACGTTAAGTTAGATTATTTTTATCACACTATTTGGCGGTTTTATTGTATGAACAATTAAAAAGAAACAAAGCAACTCTAAATGATGTGCGCAAAGTTTATAATAATAAGCCGCATCAAATAAATAACAAGTTTTCATGCTAGATGAAATTAATTAATGTGCGTAGTTAATACCGCGTAAAAAAATTCATTGAGGTTTTAACTTGTAAGCAGTTCCCGTAATCCTCGTAAAAAATTGCATTAACAGTTCTGTCTCAGGAATGCCATGCAGTAAACTCAAAATAAAAACAAAAGTCTCTCGAAAGTGTTCGTACTTAATTTGTTTCGTGTGAAATTTTATAAAAGCGTGGACGCTGAATATAGTCTATTCGTGGTTTCTTCGAACCTTTTTGAATCAAACCTTCGAAAAATCACCCCATGTATGCGGTGTTTAGTTACTTTCGAAATATGCTATGTATGACAAGCGTTTTCGTTGAATTGAATTTTGACTCATAATTTATTAATAAATTACAATGTTTCATTTTTAATAAATATGTATAAAAACAGTGAGAAAACATGTGTGTTTGTAACGCCTAGTAAGAAAGAGTTCTCATGCAAAATGTTATTACAAATGAGTGCACACAAATTCGGTGTGTTGTCCTTTGGTGTAATTTTCTAGACTTATTTAAGCTAAGTTTGTACGAGGAGGAATAATCTGGAAGTAGAACTTTAGCAGGGCTTCAGAAAAGTATGAAGTAACCGCGAATGGATTATAACAAGCCATTGCGTTATTCAAGCGTTTAAAAATTTTTTATAATTACATACAATTTCTTTGTGCGTAGGAGTATAAACCAGTATCATTCAAAATGCTTAAATATATAAATTTAGTAAACCTACTAGTTCAGGCACATCAAAGAAAAAAACAAAGACTGTTCTAAAACTAATCGTTCAGATGAGGTTTACAAAAGTTTTTACACTCTCGAATAAAGTAAACGTGGAAAATATTTTATTTATTTTGATGAAAATGTTGTTGTCGGCTTTATACGACGAAATATTATATATGTGACTTTTGCACACTAACAAATCCTTTTAAGTAATTTGATACCGGTTACGTTTTGTGTGCTACACGCACAAAGTTTGACTATATGCGATGAAATAGCAACTGTATTTACAGAACACACAAAGTACAGCGTTTTCAGACCTCGTAAACCCGGATAACAAAAGAGTGCTATAAAGCGGAAATATTATCCGATTTAATTCATGGCCGTCAAAATATTTGCAGTTTAACCTCAGTTTATTTGACAGGCCCTGTTGGGTAATAAACCAATGAAGTATTCAGAATAAAAGGAAGCCCGAATCACACGTGACACAGTAGCTACCAACATATACATATATAAGTCAATGAATGACTTCGGCTCGAAAATGAAGCGAACTGTGAAATATAGCCCACAGGCCACTGAACCTGTGAAATATCGCAGTCTCGATGCATGAAACTGCTATTGGCATAATTATGAAGAACGGGGTTGTGGACTTGAGGAAGGAAATGAGGGTGGTTCGAAATTTTAAGATGTTGTCGAATTAACTCCAAAACTCTTTAAAAAGAGATGTTTTAAATAAAAACGTATGCGGGCTGCTTGCGATTTATTGAGATCTTCTGAGACCCTTGCTTGCGGATAATGTTGTGTCCGTTTAATACAGTTTTGCAATGTCACAAGTTAACATTGTCACCAACTGTATTAATGTATTTATATGCTGCTTAAGTCACACTGGAAATATTGGGAACTGAATTATGCTTCTAATAGGCAAGTGTTTTCTTTAAGTGGCAAATATTTTTTATAATCAGTAAAAATATGTATGTAGTCCCTAAATTTAAACATCAAAGTTTATATAAGACGTTAATCTGATGAATTTATTTTCCTTCGTCGCTCCCAACTTAATTGGCACTCGCCAGTCTATGTGTTGGTTAAAATATGTACTGTTATGGGGTAGAGACAGTTTTTAAAAGTTGATTTGATAAGTGCTCAGTGAAACGCAATTGAGCGGCAGACATGTCCTATACGTCACACTTGTGGTCGCAGGTAACAGACGGTCACAAACTACTTAAGGTTGCCGACTTCATGAACGTTGTGTAGATATTCAGGGGTGGAGTGTGCTCACTAATAACATTTTACATTAAAATACTTTTTAATCAATGCGGTTTCTAAACAAGTTTTTTTACGATATGTTTCAGGTTGGAATACCTCGATAACATTATCTGGAGTAGCAAGTTTACGGACGTGCACATCGGATCCACCGCCAGAATTTCGACCACAAGAACGTACTCTTTTTGAGCGTCATACGCGTAGGGTCGGTGAAATATAGTACGTGAAGAGAGCGCGTCGCCCTCTGCCACGGAACACATGCAGTCGGTGTGGCCATGTGTCCTGAATACTATTTCTTCCACAGAACTTGTATAACCGGGTGCATAGTCCGCTGTTGTCCTGCGGAGCGGACCTGCACGTAGTGCCGGCGGCGGCCGCCAGGAGCGCCACAGAACGGGGGCTATTTTCGCAGTCGACGCGGAGCGCTGCGAGCGAGCTACAAGTCATAGCTGTCCACCCACCATACCATTCAAAACCTCTGAGCGCTCTCCAAAAAAAAGGAATTACCCCACAGCGTCTCGCATTCTTGCCCACGGAGAAATACGGCTGGCACGAAAACCTTTCCACGCTGCTCGGAGCAAAGTCGAGACGTAGGCTGCATGTCTCGAGATACTAATTACAAGCAACCTTTCTCGCCGTTCTCACCGGTCAGTAAATAACTTTCACCCACCAACAAACACTTCGCAAATTGTTGTGTGCAGATGGATGCAACGGGGGTAAATAATACTCCGACGTGATTGCTACTGTTATAGTAACGGAAATCCCATCACATTGTTTTCCATCTTATTAATATGTCTACAAATTTTTGTTTGGAAAAAATACAAATAATAATTTACAAAATATTCCAGCAAAATAAACATAAGTAAATGTTTTGTGAACTTCTTAAACACAAATGCTTCAACGGAAGAGACACTCTGGAACACTTGTTAGTAGCTGAGTGAATATTGCTTTATTATGAACTGCCGGCTGAAGTCGCTAAAGCATTATATTTTCAGACCATGACGTTCAAAATTCGAATCACTGAGGAAAAATCATTCTGTGTGCCATTTTCACGAATGTTTTAGTCAATTCACTATATAAGTCTACCACCCCAACTCCAATAGCCTAACGGCTTAAAGCAGTGGTTGCTGAGCCCAATAAAATATATGAAATCCAAGTACGCTAAAAATTTTAGTGAAACATGTAAAGCATAATTGTATGCATGGAATCCTCCAGGCCACAAAGTTTTTGTGCAGGGGCAGGGGCACCCACTACCCCCAGACACTACGAAGTAAGAACTCAACCACTCCCCTCCCCTCCTCCCTTTGACTTTCCAATCACACACGCAAAAAACTCGCCACGTCCCCCTTCTATGCGCGTGCGCAAAATCGCACACACCAGAAATCAACGACAAATATTAATAATAAAAGTGTGGCATGAAAAAGCTTAAGGAATATTGAATAAAATATGTCAAAAAATCTAATCGATATAACTGAATATACATTACCAGGAATTTTAAATTAAAAATTGTCAAACGGTTATGAAATAAAACCCTTCAGTAATAGGAGAAAATAATTTTTTTTTAAAGAAAAATGGGCAGTCGATTTGCACTTGAATAATAATAACTAAAGCTATTTATAATCTACCTACACGGCCATCCATCTTATTTATTTCCTTCTAAGAAATATTCATCATGAGACTAAAGGTTTCCAACTTTATCCGTATTCTCTTAAATTTCTAAATTTTTGTCCTTTTCCAAATGCAAAACATACTTTTTGATAACAACCTTTTACCCCGCACACCTTAACAATTCTATGACGTTGTTTGCGTCATGGACGTCACCGTGGGCACCCCTGGTGTAGTTGATCGACCTGCACCCTGGTGTAGATCTCGAAGTGTTAAAGTATACTACTCCACCAGCGAACGCGGCATGCAAACGAGCTTTACGAACATACTCGCGTAGCCTGAAGAATAGTTTCATGTTATAACATTTGATATTGAATCTCGTGGTGTTCTGAACTGCAGAGAGCTTGGCGTATTAACATGCAAATACGCTCGCAGTATGCGAGAGTTCTGGCCGGCTCATGCAGGATGAGTACGCAGTCCCAAAAAACATAATTAGCATTCCGTAATCGGCTGGCGCCTGCGTCTGTCAAGAGAAAGCCTCCCATTTTGCGTTGAGCCAAGCACGTAGCGAACGACGTGACTTTGCCGTCGGCAGCCGAACTCGCACGAGATCAAGACACATTTCCTGTTACGTTCGCGGGATGTGCTGCTGTGATCTTTATGTGATTAATACCCACCTCTCACGTAACTACACCTCAGCTGAGTAGTACATGAGTGGAATTACATCGTGGTAATACGCCAAAGCAAATTCCTCGGGAATGATTTCTGACCAGTGAAACGCCTCTCGCTGAAAATTCAGCTAATTAATCGTTGGACAAGAGTAAAATTTCATTGTATTCAATTTGAGAATTTACAGTGACAGGTTAACACGTAACTATTGACACTTGAAGAATAAGCGTGATGATAGCCTGTGCTATACTACACTACTGTATCCAGTTTGAGTATTCGCAGTGACAGTCAAACATTTGACAATTAACACTTGTTGACTAAGGCTGAGGATAGCTTGCGCTTCACTACACTACTGTATCCAATTTTAAAACCGACAGCGACAGAAAAAACGTTACTATTAATACTTTTGGACTAAGCTTAAGAATTGATTGGGCTGCAGTCTTTTCCCTCGAAGAAGAAGCTTGCAGTTATATACAATACTTTCATTTTTTGCACAATCTCTAATCAATTAATTTTTTGAATTACCTTTTGTGTAGGTGCTTAAATGAAACGATAGATTTGAAATCAAATATGTATAGAAATATGTAATGCAGTCAACTCACCACTTTATTACTTGGTAGACAGCCAGTAATACACTTTCTATGTACAGTATTAGGTTCCAGTGAAGTTTGGGTGAAAAGACAAGGGCAACTGGGAATATAGACCAACAGAATCGGTGCACCTGCAGATTCAAGTTTTGCTTTTCTTGATTGACACTTAAGGTAAGCTTCAAAAGGTAATCTAATGTTGATTCAAAATGCAAAAAACTATATACAGCTACAATTCCAAGTCAGTGGCCTAAGCCAGGTTCGTTAAGGGATGGAGGTCTTAACTAAATTTAATAGTTTATTACAAACTCCTAATTTATTTTCAATTACAAAAAAATAAAATAATCTCGTTTCAACATCTCACAATAAATTAATATCTCTTGCTATTTAAAATAAAAAAATACAATCAGTACAATTTACAATTACCTCAAATATATCATGCCCTCTCGTCCGTTCACACCACAAACACCTAGTCCGCCGTAGTCTCGCAATATTCAGTCGTCGTAAGTCCTCTTAGCCGATTTCCCTCGCTGCACCAGACTTCACTTGGTGACCGCACTCAGCCAAATGGCTTCCACAAAGACTCCCGACTTTCTATCTGAGGCGGTATTTATAGTGTCGTCGGCAATTGCCCAGAAATTTACCCCAATGCCGCGTTGCGCCAAGGGTCCTGGTTCTCAGAATATTCTTGCGTATCTTCCCAAGTCGTCGGCTTCTCCAGCAGGAGGGAGGATGAACTGTGACACCAGCCAGGTCAGCTGTCAATAATTCCCGGCCGCCCGTCGACGTAACCGCGAGCGGGTTCGCCTGTGAGGAGGGGAGGGTCGAGGTGGATAACCCCCCACAGAGCCTAGTCCGCGCATAGTACCAGCGCCTCGTGCGGCAGTTTGCGCGTAACCACATATATATGAATATATAAGTTTAAATATATATATACATATGTAGCTCACATTACTGATAGTGTCGTTAACACAATCAGTAATGGAAGCTTCATAGGTAAACAGTAAAGAATTATACCTTGTGTCAAGATTCCAATTTTGTCGAATAAAGGAGGGATGACATTTTTGTTAAATAAAGGAATGATTTATTTTCATAGGCACTGTTGTGGTAAATTCTTTAAGGCTAGAAGGGATTTGAATATTTGGGACGAGCAATGGACGAGATGAACACACGCACATTACAATATACACTGAACAGCCAAAGAAACTGGTACAACTGCCTAATATCGTGTAGGGCCCCCGAGCACGCAGAAGTGCCGCACGACGACGTGACATGGACTCGAGTAATGTCTGAAGGTATGCAACAGGCAATACACAGCATGAATCATGCAGGGCAGTCTACAAATCCAATCTCCGCCATTTTGAGAAAGGGTTGCACGTCTGTCACATTTAATGATTCTCGTCAGTCGTCGTTTGTCCCGTTCGTTCACGATCTTTTTCCGGCCGCAGCGATGTCGAAGATGTGATATTTTACCGGATTCACGATATTCACGGTACACTCTTGAAATAGTCGTACGCGAATATCCAAATGTTATCGCTACCTCGAAGATGCTATGTCCCATCTCTCGTGCGCCGACTATAACACCACGTTCAAACTCACTTAAATCTTGATAACCTGCCATTGAAGCAGCAGTAACCTATCTAGCTGCTGACCGCATCGCGTTACTCTGATTGGTTCCATACCTCTGTTATTTTCATTCGCACGCCTATACCAGTTTTTTTTGGTTCTTCAGTGTATAAGTGCACACACCACACATGCACACATATACCAACACGTATTGTTTAAGTCTCTGCGTTAGGATGGAACCTTTTGCACAGGAAAGCGAAAGGCAAGATATTAAGTGGACCTCCTGATAATTTATCTCGCCTCTCTGGAACTATTTTTCGCGATTAAGATTTTGAAAAAAAAAAAAGTGCGTTGAGGATGCCACAAAAAGGATCTCAACATCTCATCATTTCTTCGTATTTTGCTCTGGTATGGAGTGCATTTCTTTTGTCGTGAAGCGCGCAACTGTGGAATTTTGACAGGTAATCGTTACATTTAAAGACATAATAATCTTCTTAAGAATATACCATGTACGTACGCTACATAAATGTTTCTCTTTGAAAATTTTTACGTCTGAATATCATCTCATAAATTTTTTTTTGAAAAACTTTTATTTGCAACAGAAAATAATATTTAAGTTTTATGAAAATTAATTATATTAATTCTATAAAAAAATTTAAGAACATTTACACGGACGTGTAATTATATACTATAAAATTTTCTTAAAAAAATATATGTTTTCTGAGATTACAGCTACTACGTGGAGCTCCAAAATGCTTTCATCTGAAAGAAATGACAAATAATTGTAGTTATTTTCAGTAGTCGATATATATATCTGTCCGCATTATGAATGAATACGAATTTTATAACAATGTGTATAGGAAGTGCACCCAAGATAGACGAAATAACCTCAAGCGTGACGACAATCTTTGTGGATGAGGACCATGGGTCACTATCGTCTATAAAAAACCAATTTGAAGAGTTAACTTACATACTTATTATACTTATTATTTAACGCACTTTTGGAACGCATATTTTCAACATTTAAACGCCTCCCTACACCACGGTTGGCTGGGGTCGATCCCCAGGGGATCAGACTACTATGGGTTTTCTCGTTGTATTCCCGTTTTCCTAAATGCAGCATTCTTTCACTTCTAGGTCATAACGCCTCATTTAAAGGCATGAGCTGAGCAACGTGTGTATACCGACCCCCCTCCCCCTTAAGTGTGACCAACACTCTAGACCCGTCTGTACATTGCTGTTAAAGGCCGTTCACGATAAAGACAACAGTTTCGAAATCAATCTACGAATAATAAAACATTACCGGCCGTAACTACTTGTATGTAAGAATATATACATGCACGCTCCCCGTTAAGTTGGCAGTTCTTAGTCATGGCGTAGCCTGTATAATGTTTACATTAATGGCCACCGAAATTAGTTCTTGTTTCATAAACACGAAAGTGTGGATTTGTGTATTGGTGACACATTTACAATTATAAAAATTCAATTGATTCACTTTGATGATGCGTGAGGGAAGTGATGAGACCCTAAGCAATGTTAATTTTACGTATGGCAGAACGTTACAAAATGAGAAGTAGAGTAGATCCTGATCAAGGCTTTCAAAAGTGTTCAATTAATAGATAGAAGGTTATACATAGATATAATCAGTGTGTTCCAAAATACTTCCAATTTCTTCCACTAGTAAACAGAATGTGGTTACATATTATTGAATTTTATAGGCCTACCTAGTCAAAATACATAGAGATATTTTAAACGTAATTGTTAATTTTTTATCAATTATATATAGTATTATAATATTATATTAATTATAATTAAATTAAAATATCAACTTAAAAAAAATAAAGCTGAAGATCTGTGATATCAATTTTGCAGTTTGATTATGGTAAAAGTTCTATATTCTATATTATGCCAATGTAAATGATAAACAAATGGAAACGAATGAATTACTTTGAACTGCGTCAAGTTCGATTTCTATTTTCTGATATGAAAACCATACCGGACCATTTCTACATCTGGGCTTGCAAGGAAGACCTTTACGTGGAGGTCCAATTTCCGCCTGACTCAACCACTAATCATCTTGCCGCAATTCCATCTGCAGAAGTGGACTATAAATTCGAGTCTTAAGTTAGGGTTGCATCGCAGGATGAAGGCGCTATAAAGGCATAATTAATGAGATAATTTCCTCTTCAGGGGAAATTCATTTACGACACGTCTCTCTCAAAGTATTTTACTGTTTACTCACGAAAGTACGGCGTTTTCGGTGGCCAAATCCTTTTGTAAAACAGAATAACCTTATTTAAGTGGTTATCACATTTCCGATGTAAAATATTTACATTATTTTCATTACAACCTTAGTGAATTAGTAAATAGGCTACATTCTCAAGTATAAAATGTTTTCCTTGAGAATACAACACACATGAAACCAAATCACAAACGTTTTGTGCGTTTATAAATAAGTTTGTCGATTTAACTAATTTCACAGCTTTTCATATTATGTGTAAACCATATAAACTAATTTACACTAATAAGATTTGGCTGAAAATTTTGATATTATCTGGGCTTGTTTAAAATAATAAGTTTGGAATTTATTCCTACTGTTTTAGAATCCTTTTTTTTTCTGTCCAAATCTAATACAGATGCCAACCAAAATTTTTTATTTTCATTATAAAAGTTAGAAAATTTTGAGGAGAGACAAAATATTCCAAATTCCCGGGATCTCCTCTGAGTACATGAGGTATACTTTATGTTTAATACTTATTTTTAAATTAGTTGCACTACTGCAATGAAGGCCCTATGGTTTATGTCGGCGTTCTCAGTGAATGAAGCCTTTCTATTTTCTACTTTAAATGAAATTCAAAATATATGGCTGATTCAGGGTTAGAGCGTTTCGTACGTTTATAAGTTACTCTAAATTAGCTTGGCGTTATAACGACCAGCTTACATATGGCAGTATGCAGAGTCTGTCCAATAATACGAACGCTATAACATGGGAAAAGTGATCAATTACAAAAACAATACTCAATTATCAAAACAAAACCAATTATTTAGTTTTGTTGTTTGAACAAACTGCGAACATAATTGACACACAGCCATTTTCACGCGCCAATACAACCAATTAAATGCAATGCACAGGAACTCAGGATTTTAACCCACTATACTCAATACATATAGTGAAGAGGGTTAGGTAAAATAAAATTTGGTGATAATGATATACTTTCCAGGAATCCTAAATACCTGCATTCGTATGCGATTTCGTAAATCACGTTACCGTAAGTCGTATGATTTTTGAAAATGTGCCACGCGATAACTTTCCAATATATCTCCAGGCCGAACAACTGGACATTACCACCAAGTAAAGTACGAAATAGCTATTAGTATCGGAGTACTGTTTAACACACGATGGAAAATACTGAAATGAATACTTACTTGAAATAATTCTAGGTTTCAGTGAATTCGGAACTGGTGAAATAAATTATGTAATCAAACTACGACAAAATTACGGAAAAAATACTATGGAAACGAAATTTATTTTCTAATAAGTGTATTTCACACTGTACTTGTCATATAAAAAACCATTTCATTTACGAAATAAGCGTTTTTTGTCATAACGGCGAATAGTTTGGGTTGTGCTTTGTTTTTTAATGTTGAAAACCTCACGGTTCCAGAAATTTTAGAAATAACATTTGTTCGTTATCTTTGTTATTATTGTGTAACATTGCACTCGTAAAACAATAAGTCACTGACACTGGTGCAATTAATTTTTAAATAATTTCTCCGAAGGTGAGTTGGTATGTAATTCTTGCTGTTCAGTTGGATGTAATAGCATTAGAAATGAAACCAGAAACATATGCAACAGTATTAAGGCAATTACAAATACACACGTGCCTTACCCGGGAGTCAAACCCAAAAAAACCTCGTACCATACGCTAGTATTAAATCAACAGCATTACATAGGTCGGAAAGAAGCATCAAATTTGGATTTAATCAGTAGGTATAATGTATCGTATTATAGGTTTTAATAACATAAAATATTTATCATCATTTTGAAAATAAGACACTCAAACACTTAAAACATGACAGTTAAAATAGCATACCATGCATATACTTGTGTGACGAACTTGGTGTAAATCGGTTGATTGGTCCCTGAGATATGGCATAAAACCCCCATATACACCGGAGAGCCAAAAAAACTTGTATAGGCGTGCGTATGCAAATAACAGCGTTATGGGACCCATCAGAGTAACGCGATGCGGTCGGCAGCTAGATCGGTTACTGCTGCTACAATGGCAGGTTATCAAGATTTAAGTGAGTTTGAACGTGGTGTTATAGTCGGCGCACGAGAGATGGGACATAGCATCTCCGAGGTAGCGATAACACTTGGATGTTCGCGTACGACCATTTCACGATTGAACCGTGAATATCGGGAATCCGGTAAAACATCAAATCTTCGACATCGCTGCGGCCGGAAAAAGATCGTGAACGAACGGGACAAACGACGACTTACGAGAATCATTAAACGTGACAGACGTGCAACCCTTTCTCAAATTGGCGCAGATTGGATTTTTGGACTGCCCTGCAGGATTCATGGTGTGAATTGCCTCCTGCATACTTTCAGACATTACTCGAGTCCATTCCACGTTGTCTTGCGGCACTTCTGCGTTCTCGGCGGCCCTACACGATATTAGGCAGGTGTACCAGTTTTTCTGGCTCTTCAGTGTAGTTTAATCCATTGACTTTCATCGCATGTAATCATTTCCTAATGTTACATATCTAATGTGTAAGAAAGTCAGCTTCCCGGAGATGCCAATGTCAGTCTTTAGAAGGCGTGTTACAATGCTTCCTTATGACCAGACGTAACCTTGAGACGTCAACAAAGTTTTACATTCCCCATCAGAAGAGGAACGTTATTAAAAACTGTGAGCCATATCGAAAGAAGATTTCGAAAAATGAACCTGCTAGGCGTGGCATCGTCGCGACCACAGCTATAGCCACTAAGTAGGTTTTAAGCGCACTTCATTTATCCTTTTTTTTGCACTGACGAAAAGTTATAATTTTTTTAATGCTCTACTTTATAACAACAGTTACAGCGCTCGCGAAGAAGGTGCAGGTAAATTTCTCATAACAAAACGCTTGCTATAGCTGTTGTGTAAGACTTGTCGTTCTTGTAGAATAGGTACGGATGAATAATTTAGGCATGTATAAAATTTTTTTGCGATACATGCTAATTCTGATCTAGTTACAAGAAGTCAAAGATTTTTTCATGAATTTCAGTGGCCAAATTATTGGGTGGTAGCACCAACAAAAGGCAGCAGGAACCCAGTGGCAGGCAACTGAACTCAGTGGTGGCTCGAGGAAGAATTTCAAAGTAGGGTACAAAGTTAAGATAGCATATACTCGGAAATAGGTTTAATAAGAATCGAAGAAGTGTCCTTATTAATTTTAGTTAGCAGTGCATAATGCGTGAATATATGCAATATCATCTCGTCCCAAATAAATTACACATACGATTATAAACATTTGACAGAAAACACTTTTTTTTATAAATATGTTCATAAAATTTTAATTTAATGTACTATATAGTTTATGCACACAAATTTTGCAGTGAATGCTGCNTTTATAAATATGTTCATAAAATTTTAATTTAATGTACTATATAGTTTATGCACACAAATTTTGCAGTGAATGCTGTAAATAAATTCTTTCCACATACAATAATTATATAAGTTTAATGTACGTACTATGTGTCTTATTAAAATTATCAAATAATTTAAGTATATCGTTGAATCTAATATTAATTACAGAAGTTAAGGACTTAAGTATTTTTAACGCTATCAGTCTACTTCTTAGATAANTTTATAAATATGTTCATAAAATTTTAATTTAATGTACTATATAGTTTATGCACACAAATTTTGCAGTGAATGCTGCAAATAAATTCTTTCCACATACAATAATTATATAAGTTTAATGTACGTACTATGTGTCTTATTAAAATTATCAAATAATTTAAGTAAATCGTTGAATCTAATATTAATTACAGAAGTTAAGGACTTAAGTATTTTTAACGCTATCAGTCTACTTCTTAGATAANATCGTTGAATCTAATATTAATTACAGAAGTTAAGGACTTAAGTATTTTTAACGCTATCAGTCTACTTCTTAGATAAAATAGAACCGTTACTCGCCAGATCAGTAACTTAAACGATGTGGAACAATTGTATATGAAGTTTAAATATCTAATGAGGGGCACATATTCAAATAAGTGGAAACATGCATTACTATTTTTGTGATTATTCAGAAAACCCTGAGGCTAAGGCTTTCATAAAGCATTGTGACATGAGTTTTGAATAACATGGTGCAAGGTCAGTTTGCGTGAATGGCAGATTTCAAATTTATTTAGAGCGGTCAAGTCTTGCCTTCTTCCTATCGAGCCTACAAAGCACAATCTGAAACACGCGGATTCTGGTGGCTTGTGTCCAATATTTCTCATTTCGCCTGGGTTACAGTCATCTCGTATGAATCCAGCCTGCGATATGTACATAGCGTCTTGGAAACAGGTCATTTGCGCCTTGAAACTGAGGTGGAGACCACCACACTTGCCTAAATGTGAGGTGACAGGATTCAGAATATTTTGGTATATTATTCCATAAGGAAATAATTACTTATTTAGTCAAATAACCAAAGGAAAAAGGATTTCAATACTGTGAAGTATTTGATTTTTACTTGATGACGGAATGGTGGAAGGGGAGGGGAAACTCGTGCCCCTGCAACCGTTGAGTAAGAGCAGCCACTGATGGGATTACTTCTTAAGACTATTTTCTTATACACGTTAAAAACGACGGAGGAAGAGGTCTAAGAAGTAATAGTCTGGGAAGACGCATTCATGCACTATTCCACATTTCGATATTTCTGCCAAGGCTCTCAATTGCGAGAAAAGTGAGTATATTTGCGAGAAAAAAAAAAGTGTCACGTCGTTTGTGAAGTGCCTATACAGTGCGTGAACGTCCGGACGAATCTAGCGGGTACATAGGAAGTAAGGCATATAAGTCAGCGGTTGTGACGCACCACTGAGAAAGGGAGACCAAGGTTGATATAAGCGAATCGTGGTTAATTAAGTGCATTTAAAAGTCCTGCTTACGATATACTTTCCGGCCAATTCTCTACACTTACGGCATATGTCGATGCGTCGATCAAGTGTTTCTGTGAAAATGTTATTAAAGTAAACATAAATATGTTGTTTCTGATATGCACATGTGAGCATGAAACAAACAGAAACTCTGTTCAATAAGTTCAGTGTTCACAAAGTTTAACGTGACATTTTAATCACCACATTGCAACATGAAAGTAATTTACTTCCATCGCTGCCAAATTATTTGGGCGCAGGATGGTCAATGTATCATTTAAAATAATGCCGTTTACGGGCAGGGACTATTTTTTTTTTAACTGATCTCAAAAGTGCTCAGAAAACCACAGCAACAACCAACCAGCTATAATTTCAATAATGTGTTTAATACAGATCTTTTATGGCATTTTTCGTAGTAAACCAGACAGTGGTACGAAAAAAAAACCCTTAAGTTGCTTTATATAGTGAAAAATATATATTTCCGTGACTGGTGACGACCTGAGTTGTACCTGGTTGATAGGTGGACGCAGAGAACACGTGCTTGCAGAAATGAGGTAGATGTGTCCTGTGCGTGCTGTAAGGTGGCCGCGACCTGCAGCAGAATGCCCCCGATGTCCTTGGAGGTACGCGGAATAAAAGGACACGCCTGGCCGAGAGTGGGAGGAGGAATGAAGAGCAGACGGATAATCCCCAGTCACCAGAGAAGAGGAGAAGGGATTTGGCCCGACACGACGGGAATATGGCCTTGCTCCCTGGAGCTCCGCCCCAGGCCCGCTCCCAGCAGTCACCCTGGCACAGAATATCCTTCCTGAGCGCGCGACCTTGTTTGCCCTGGAGATTCCACAAGAGCCCTGGTCACCGCCGCACGTTCATCTGCCGCGCCGGCTCCGAGACTCCCTCTCTACGTCAACAAGCCTGCCTCACACCGTTTCCGCGTGAAAATATTGCGAGAAACTTCTCCGACGCAGAAACCATTTTTTTGCAAAAATCTAAGAACGTCACTTTTAACTTAATATTTAGTTAAAATTTCTGCTTGTAACGAAATTTGTATTTAAAAGAGAACGCTGTTTATTTTAGGCAAGCATATCGAATGGAACCGTGAATAGTCCAATAGAATGCTACTAGCAATATTAACATATCGTAATAGCCTGTTTGATCCCAGGGATTTTTCTAGCAGATGAAATCAGGGAGAACACTAAATAAAGTTTGTAAAAATTCATTCTGCCAATTTGTTTTGCGAACAAAAACCAAAAATATCTAATGTTATCACCAGCATTTAGTGTTAACCATAAAATTATTTTGTAACGCCACAACATTTTGGCAATATTTATCTCCATAAAATATTTTTAGTTGCCACATTTTATTTCTTTGTGGCATGATTATTTCACGTGGAAATAGGAACCATTATTTCCTCCGTTTTTTATTTTGCCGTTTCTCTGCCCCGTCTATCAAACTTCATGAATTCTTCATGCTGGCCAGTAACGAAAGGTCTGTCTCTACGTTAAGGCAGCCGGCTTCACGTAACTTTCGCCCCACACTATAAACATCAATCACATTTTTTTTAATGTATGCTGTTGTTAGTGAAAAATGAAGCACTAAGAAGGAGCGAGGCAGTGAGCCCGATGTTTACAGGATAGGTTTGTATTGCCGATGCCCCAAAATTATTTCACTTACATCACGGCTCACGTGTTTGCTCAGCAGCGCTGTCAACTGTTCACAGTGGTGTGGCTCCCTGGAGAATATAGAAGCAATGAAAGGTGACTGAATTGTTAAACGAGTGTTTCTTGTCATAGTCTTCCGTCGGTGACATACAGTAGGATGTATTACGAACAATTTATGTACCGGACTCTAAGTGCGGCATATTTGTTGGGATAGGAGAAGCTGGATTTTTTTTACCAATATTGCCACGCGCATACAGAATGATTCACCAATAAAATGAGGTGCATGTGATATCACTAGACACCTGAAGACCGTACGCACAGGCCACACTAAAGAGTACCTATAAACCACGCTCCTGCTACGGAGGATTCACATGTCATCATGGATCGTACAGCGAACTCAATGTGTTAGCATAATTGTGGAGTACTCTTACTGGTCACAAGAAGTTCTCCAACAGTGATATTCTCACTTTCTCAAGAAAGGATGATTGTCTTTCCCGGCTATCGATGTGAATTATGTTGACACTCAGTCAACGAATCCTCTGACTACAATAGGCTCTTAACAACAGACATGGGTATCAGTGGCGTAACTATACCGTTGAGACCCGTGATAAATTCATCGGATGGTGTCCTCCCTCAATGTAAAGAAGCTCAACCAACCTTGTAGTTCCTTTTAATAAATCACTACGTAAAGTACGTACCAACGCTATTATAATTATTGTGTTAATTTTTCCTTGATTTCGTAGTAACTTTTAATTTAAAGAGCGTATTGAATTGAAATAACAATTTTATTTTTAGTCAAAATTTTAATTTTTAAAATTCCTTTTTTCGGGCTTTCTTTTCAGTAAAAGTGTTAATGACAACATCAAAGTTCAAATTTCGGGCCATGGAATGTTTGATGGATAGAATAGCTAAGTTTCGTAACATTTCTTGTCCCATAGAATTTCTTAAATAAGTTTTCAACAATTTTAATTTTGAAAATAGTCGCTCGGCAATAGCCGTAGTCACAGGTATGGTTACAAATAACAGATTTATCAGTTATTTCAGAAACAACACATGTAAAAATTTCGGCAATTTTGAGTTAGAAGTGGATTTGTATATAGTTTACCAAGACGCATAGTTTGGTGCATAAAAACAACATGTATCATCAACTCTGCCCAGTGAAATCTAGTATTGAAGTTTGCGTTTAGAGCAGAAACAACACATGTGAATCACTTGTGTTGTTTCTGCAGTATAGGGAAATAATAATTTTTTTTTCTACTGGCGCGCCTGCTGGCAACATTGTTTTTGTAGTAGGTTACAAATAATATTCTTACTATCAATTTGTTAGTTCTCGCTCAGTTTTTCACATTGCTGTGTTTGGAGGTTAATGCTTGTGTTTTTTTTTTTTTTTTTTTTTTTTTTTTTCGAAAATTGGGTATTTAAATCATGCCAAGTACTGATTCTGATGAGTGCGTACTAGCGAAAAAAAGAAAAGGAGTCAGGAATGTAATCCGGAACTCAAGAGTGAAGGGGATTGCCTATCAGGCCTATTCGGGTAAGGAAGTTCCGTCTAAGGTCCAAAAGACCTACCTTTGTAGTTGTGCCAATTGGTGTTACTTCAATATCCCAGAGGAAGCCCGAAACGAGTTGTGGAACTATTTCCACAGTTTCGATAGTAAGAATGCTCAAGGTGTGTTTTTGCAAAATGTTGTTGAGAAAACGGCGCCAAAAAGGAGACGCAAAAAAAAAGATACCTTTACAAAAACAAGAAAGTGATATCAATGATATGAATGAAGGTGAAAGGGCACCTTCTAAAATCACTGATACTAGTTTTACAAGCAAACCCAAGGAAAAAAGTTATTTTTTTCCTATAACATCAAGGTTCACGGAAAACTGCAACCAGTTTGCAAAAACACGTTCATAACATTGTATGGTGTGACTCCAGAACGCGTTCGTCGTGTCTGCAAATTGTTAGTAGAAAACAAAACTCCAAAAGACTTGAGAGGTTTGAACCGAAGCGGGAACGCAATAAGTAGTGGCATCTGATCAAAGATTCATAACCAGATTTCCAAGTATGAGGTCAAAGAAACTCATTACGGTGGGAAACCAAAAAAGTACTTGGATGCCAGGCTCAACATTAAAATAATGAACGAGATGTTTTTACAAGAGCACCCTGAATGCGTGTGTGTCGTGTCGTGAAATACAGCTTTTATCGTATGTACTTTCAAGAAAATTTTGACTACTCCTTCGGTAGACCACAAGTGGACGTCTGCTCAAAATGTGAGAGTTCCTCCGCCAAAATGAAGGATTCAACTTTATGTGACAACGCATAGAGGAATGTTGCAGCAGAACAGATGATACACAAACGTCGTGCCAAAAGGTTTTACACCACCTTAAAGGAGGCACTTGAAAACAAGGACAACGACACAGTAGCGATAGCGTTCGACATCATGAAGAGTCAACTACTGCCTCTGATCCCTGTGCAGGAAGTGTTTTACTTACGCCAGTTATGGGTCAACGTATTTTGCATTCACGACCTTAAAACTGATAAGGCAAACCTGTACTTGTGCCATGAGGGTATCGCAAAGAAATCCACTGACGAAGTGTGCAGCTTTTATGGCACTACATTAAAAAATTACCTCCTACGGTAACTAAACTTCTGTTGTATAGTGACGGGGCTGCAGGTCAAAATAAGAACCACACAGTAGTTCGGTTTTTACTTAGTTTGTGTGACAACGGTAGATTTGAAACAATTCGAAATTTTTTTCCTGTTCGTGGACATTCTTTTCTCCCTTGTGACCACGATTTTGGATCTCTAAAACGCCTACTAAAGAAAACTGATCGCCTTAATACTCCTCAGTAGTACGGGGAACTCTTTTCAGAAGTTAGAAACTCTGGAAAGTTCACCATACACCACGCTACCACTGACGACATCCTTTCTTTCAAAGCTTGGTGACCACGACATTACAAGAAAACAGCTTTCTCTAATGAGACTATAGGTCGAAGGATTCCCAAAAATCAGAGAAAGAGTTTCATGATTTCTACCTATAAAGAGTTTGAGTACAACATTGATCGAAAAGGAAAAGTGGCTGGCAAGGAGTTCATTTCCGGATTGCTAGGAAGTACTTTTACACTGAGAAAGACAAAAACTGCTCCAGCGCAACCATCTGCCAAAGCATATACAGTTGGCCATGTCAGAATCAATGAGAAAAATATTCGCGATCTCAAGAAACTTGAGGACTATGTTGTCGGTTATGAAACATTCTACAACGAGATTTTCAACTGGCCTACAGTGAACTCTAATGCTGTTGCGACCCTATACTCCGACTTCGAAGATGAGTGAGGCTGATGTGACCACAATCGTACATGGGGTTTGATGAGCAGTTCACACTTATTCCAATAAATGTTCTTTTTTCTAAATAGGTAGATGTGAATGTTCAGACATCACTTTTTTTGTCATCCCTTCTTTTGAAAGCAATACAAGTTTAAAAAAAAGCTAATGCGTTACTTTTGTTGAAAATAAAACGATTTCCTGCAGAAACAACACATGTGAAAATTGTTTAAAATATAATATTTTGATTTCTTTTGAAATTTTTCGCCAAAAACTTGTCAAATGATGTAAATATAGTTTATTTACAACGTATAATTTCGCCAGATTTTTAATGCACAAATTGTATGAGCTACACAGTTTTTTTTTGTTTACTCAAAAAATGTGAAAAATGTAACATGTGTTGTTTCTGAAACAACTGATTCAAATGCAGTGCACACTTCAGGAATGCTTGAAGACATAAAATGATCTTTATGATTAATAAATCAGCAAGTTCTGTTATAGAAGATGTTTTTTCTATTTCGTGTCTAAAAGTGGATCGAAAACTGAAAATTTCCTTGGCAAACGAAACAGATATGTCTTTTTTTATATAAATAAACAATTTCTAAGGCCTTTTCCAATAAATCGGCGTCATTTAAATTTTGTAAAGTGGCAGGTTGCAAGACACTGAAATTGAAAACAATTTCATTCATTCCAAAGAAACGCGATCTCAGTTGATTAATGACGATGTCCAATACAAGATAGATTACGTTCACTTTAAACAAACTTTCGGGATCTTGGAGACGTTCTTCCTCGCAAATTTCATCAAAATGACGTTTCACCTTCCTATNTTCACCTTCCTCTGACGAGTTTTAGGAAATTCAGGGTTGATAGACCATTTCTCTCCTACACTATTTGCTTGCGTTTTTAAAACTCAAAATTCATGTCGATACGTTTCAAAATCTTCCAGACAGACTTGCAAACACTTTGAGGGATTTGAAAGATCGATGGCTTTAGACTGAAGTAATTTAGAGGCCGCGTCGATGGTGTGTAAAATTTTGCAATGGAAAACCAATAACATAATAAAGTTGTAGTTTTCGACCATCTTCTTCAGTGAAATAACTTCATTTCTCTCATCTGCTTTGGAATTTAATAGAATAGTTTTTGTTAGCGCTTTTTGAACTTCAACAAACTGAACTTTTAAAGCAAAAATGACATCGAAACGTCCTACCCATCTAGTTGGATTTAATGTTTTTAATGTTACCGAAGTTGAAGACTCCCTTTCTTTATTAGATATAAAACCTCATAGTATATTCCATCTTTTGATACTATGCCCAAAAAAAAATATAAATTTGTTACACGGTTTCAAAAAATGTTTGCATTTCTATAACCTCTTTTACTGCATCATTAACCACCAGATAAAAATTATGAGCAGCTCAATGGACATACACCGCATTTGGCTCGATATCTCTTATAAGTTTTTGAACTCCACCATAANGCTTTGGAATTTAATAGAATAGTTTTTGTTAGCGCTTTTTGAACTTCAACAAACTGAACTTTTAAAGCAAAAATGGCATCGAAACGTCCTACCCATCTAGTTGGATTTAATGTTTTTAATGTTACCGAAGTTGAAGACTCCCTTTCTTTATTAGATATAAAACCTCATAGTATATTCCATCTTTTGATACTATGCCCAAAAAAAAATATAAATTTGTTGCACGGTTTCAAAAAATGTTTGCATTTCTATAACCTCTTTTACTGCATCATTAACCACCAGATTAAAATTATGAGCAGCTCAATGGACATACACCGCATTTGGCTCGATATCTCTTATAAGTTTTTGAACTCCACCATAAGTGCCTTTCATGTTATTAGCACCGTCATATCCTTGTCCACGACACTTATTCAGAGGAATATTTTTGTTATTTATGGATTTTATAATCTGGATGGACATTGCTAAGGCAGTTCATGAAATCCTAAAAAATACCCTTTAATTACGAGCGCCTTTGGAGTTCCATTTTAATCTTTCTCGATCACACAGTGACGGTAAAGTTCACACAATTGATCTGTTTCCGAAATATCTTGAGTCGTATCAAATATAATGGAGTAAAATGACGTGGTTATTATTTCATTTACCAGCGCGTTTTCCACTTTTTGAATCAGAACAGCAATGAGCTCATTTTGTATTTTTGGAGTTAAGTATTTTGTCTAGCCCTTTAGTTTACTTAACAATTCTTGTAAAACAGGATCGTATTTCACGAATAACTCAGCAATTCTCAAAAAATTTCCTCTTGGACTTGAATAATTGCTGTATGCCTTTTTTCTATGGCCACGAAAAGCTAAATTACAGGTTGAAAGTGTCAGAGTTACATCAAGGAGTCTCGTGAAAACTTGGACCCAAAAATGCTTTTCTTTCTTGATTATGGACTCTTGATATTCATCTCGTGTTCTATGTAACCGCCATTTTTGATATAAAAGATATGATGAACCCAAATGATTTTTCGAAGTCTCGTGTCTTTCTTTGGCTTTTACAATATGTTTCCAATCGTCATAACCTTTTATCCAAACATTTCGTATATTTTTAGATGGCCTATTTGCGAATAACAAACACGGTTCACAATATGCCTTTTGAAGCAATAGAGAAAAGGACGGCTATGTACGTTCTAGTTTTACGCCAGACTTAGAAACATTATAATAATATTTTTCCAAGAAAGATCTATTGTCACTGTATTTTAAGAAGAGGCCTTTAGTTCTACAGTGTCCATTTTTGATCACAAACCATTTTACTTGATCATTTAGTTCTTAAAATCTTTTCCACATAAAAAAATGATTCACTTTGAGATTTGCTTGTACCTGGTTGTGGTGATTGTGGTTGGTCTGGATCTAGATATTCACTGTTGTCGGGCTCTGCAATACTGCCACTTATAGTCATGTCAATTTCTTCATTTCCGCCGCATTGTTCATTTGCTTCATTCTTAAAGAACTGACTTATTTTAGGCAAATTTAAATTTTTTCTTCAGACTTCTTCTTTCTTTTTCGTTTTTCGCTCCCACTTAGATAATTTCTAGAACTAGACATATTGTTATCTAATTTCCACAATTTACTAATTAACATTGCGACTGATCGTGGATCCGATAAAACAAAAACTGGGATATCGAAAAAAAATGTATGCCACAAACAACCAATTCTCATAACAATCAAATGATGTATGCGTAGTGGAGTCTTTCTTACACTTACAAAACAGAAAGCGGGGATTCCCCGAGCGTCACTATTACTAGAGCCCGAGCGACGAAAGAAGTCCCGCGGCGAAATTATGAACTAACAAAAAAATCATAGACAAAATATTTCTTCCATAGCTGACAGCGTTGCTACAGCGCCGCGTCTACAAGTGGCGAGGACTTGATTACTATCCGATACGGATGCGTTATTAAACTGGGCGATATCTTTTTCTAACAAATGCGTTAAAATCTTGATAAATTTTTTTTGTGTATGTACTTTAGTAGGTAACTTAAATTAATTGAATACAAAACTAATAAATTTTACTAAATTTTGTATTAATAAATGTTAGGATCCTCCTGTGCTCGCGGCCCTCTCTGGCCGGGGGGCCCCCTCCGTCTGGGGGCCCCTGGCATTTTGCCCGTCCTGCTACACTATTGTTACGCCACTGATGGGTATGCATATTGATATAGCAAGTCGTATTTTTGGACGACTCTCGCTTCATCTTGTCGAATCATGATAGTCACACACGTGTTCGATGACTTCGTGAAGAGAGACACCTGGAACTACGTATGTGGCATCACAATACCCTGGGTTATCNCGTGAAGAGAGACACCTGGAACTACGTATGTGGCATCACAATACCCTGGGTTATCGGTTGGGGTCCACTGGATACCCTTTAGAGATCCTGCCTGCTACGAAATGAGGGATCTCTCACCAACCAACTATATTTCATAAATATTATATAGCAAGATATATTACCATTTCCTTACCGCAACCCTCGAGTGATGTTACAGAAGGATGATGTCCGACCTCATGGCACTCTGATTGTTCAAGAATTCCTTTGTGAACAACAGATATCACTAATAATATTCACTGATTTGTTGTTTCATATCACGTAGTTTTTGACATGTTGAAAATAACAAATTTTGATTCCCAATTTCCAGGGCCGTTAGTTAATAATCACGTATTATGTTTTAAACCTCATCCTCAAAAGAAATAATCTGAAGAAGGTACTTCTGGAGTTCATATTGTAAACAAGCTGGACGTCGTACTTTTAGTGAAGTTGGCAGCGATAAGCAAACTTTATTCCATGCTTCAATGTCGTATCATCGTATTAAAATTGAAATATTTAAATTATTGAACACTGCACTTAATTTACTTTCTGTGTGTTTTATCCACGTAAGATCAAGATTTAGCAAAATGGGAACATATTAAAGTTCCTAACAGTTTCACTCTTAACACTTGATCAACGTGTGAAGAGCCATCAGTTATATAGCAATGTTAATCTTACCTTCAGTGGAAAAATACAAAGTTGATACAAGAATAAATCCTACTCAAGGCTTTCAAAAATGCTCAACCAAACACGAATGGACTATAAAACTTCTTGTTATTGCCCGTGGTAGCATAATCCACTACTGATTTCCGAATCGAAATCTTGTTGCATGACCCTACATATTTGATTAATTACACCACAATATGTGGATTATATGTAAAGTAAATTTCACTGCCCTGCCATCGATATGTTCGGGGTGTTTTAAGTTTCACGCACAGCTGTGTGTACATGGAGTACTGCACTCGTATAATATTTACTCTACAAATGAACTCGTCGCTTTTTACTGATTCTAATTGTCCTAGATATGAATGGGAAAAATTTTATAGCCTCGTGCTCTCGCAAGAGTTTCAGCAGAAGATAAGAATAAAAATGAGTTTTACCAAGTTTACAAATAACCCCCCCCCCCTTTTTTCTGCCCTAACACTGTAACAAGTTAAATTAATATTAATTTATCCTTGCAGCTAATAATTAAATAATGATCATACACAATGGTGAGTTTCGTGCTCCAAGTAAAGGAAAGTTTCACGTTTTTTATTCGGTTTGCCAATTCTTTTACGGTTACACATGTATAAATATGCAATAAGAAAAAAATTTACGCCTAATTAGTTCTCACGGAACAAATTTACTAACCCTAATGAAGGGCAGTAGTAGTTTACATTATAAGCCAAGTAACACATGCTATACGTAAAAATGTTTAAAAATGGGACACAGGTATTTTTATAACAAAAAGAGTGAAATGGCGTGAAGGGAAAGAGGGAAGCAGAAAAGGACGTGTAGAAATCATGAGTATATCTACGTCCAAGGTTAAATAGTCCGTAAAGAAACTTCAAGTGAAGCCAAAATACTATTTATCAGACAGTTTACCTGAGATAAAATGAAATTTTTTCACTCCTTAAAAATGGAAATTCGTGAATAGCTGTTATTCCCGATGCATCCACCCTACGACATTTTCAAGGGAAGGTTCACATTATCTAAAACTCTAGGTGGTGGATAAGTTTGAAATAAAATTGCAGTTGTGACTTTTTAGAAGGAAATGCTTTTGTGTAATGAATGCGTGAAAGGGCGGGGGCCTTATGCCAGCAACATGCAACACGCCTTCCCCTCCCCCCTCCATGAAAAAAGCGGAAAGCGATTGAAGAAAGGTGTGAATAAGGTTCCAGAAAGGTTCCATGTCCCTAACACCCCCCTACTCCTGACCTAAATACGCGCGCGCACACACACACAACACGTACATGCACATGAAATTTTCACAGCTCGGTAAAAGGTCCTGTTTGAAATTCAAAAATTTACATTCTTGATTTATGAATGTATATTTTTTGTGCGAAGGGGACGAATTATTTACCTGAATAAACCAAAAGAGCGGAGAATGGCTCTAATATAAAACCTCACATTGACCGGTGAAAGCTTCAATTTTTATTATTATTTTTTATTTTTTATATCTGGCCAATATTCTGTACGAGTTGCCCGTTATTTAGGACTCGTCTAATAATTCCCATGACCAAGTGAAAGAGGTCCGCATAGAGACCAGCTAACGAGAATAAATGGCGACATATTTAGCACGGTTTGCAATTAAAAAGCGGGTTCGTGTGAGAGCAGCATCGGCAAACACAGTCTGTTGACTTTCCCGGGCGCTGCGGCGAGTACGTGCAGGCTCGGATTGCAATCAAAGGAGGGGAAAAAAAAGCATTCGTGTAGCTGCGCTTCGCAAGAACTGAGAAGTGGTATCCCGTGATTTTGAACATTTAAAACTGCATTCATGAAACTGATTGCACATTTTTAGTTTTAGTTATTACTAACCGAAACAAAAACTTTGGCGTGCCTGCTTAGTCCATTACAATACACATTCATATAACGCCATATATCTCATAAAGAACACAAATATATTAACTTATTTGTTTAAAGTTGCTGCCAAAAGAAAGAACATATTTACTACACACACAGTCTACGGACGAAAATAAAAATATGTAAAAACCATTAGGTAGCCTACACGAAAATAATGGCTAGCTATCACTTAAGACACAAACAGAAAAACTGCTTACTTGGAGTTCCCGTATCTATATCCGAATATACATCTTCCCTTTCTGTGTACATTACGTCTATTTACGACAAAGTAATTGATCCTGTTCTAAGATTTAATGTGAAGAATGCAATAAACTACAATTTCTTTTGATTTTTGATTCTGTATATAGGCGTTTATTGGAATCAATTAAAGATGGAAAGGACATAAAAAGAAAGGCTGTCACTGGGCATCAACAGTGTCTTTACCTTCAGAATATTCTCTTATGCACCAGAAACTGAATCTGCGGAAAGTGGAGCATTCAGGCAGGAGAAATCGTAGCAGTATCGACAGTTCGCGGATAATTAGAGGCTAGTTTCGGCGAGTACATAGCACAGCCACTTTTCGCGTAATTGCATGATATGTGTTTAGAAGAGCACCATGAGATGGTGGAATTGAAGTGGATACTGGAAGATCTTTATAATGGCATGTATTTAATTTGGTATGCCATCGAATTGTTATTTTCAATTAAATAATAAAAACTTTCATGTAGCCTGATTTTAGGTTAATTTAAAGACAATGAGTTTGGCAAGTGTCCTCTTGCTCCACCAACCGACGAAGTCACAGCCTACTCAGAAATTACGTGCGCACAAGAACATATTCAGTAACATAACACAAAAAGTAATAATTCGCTGGCCACGACTAGAATAAAACCCTTCAGTCACGCGCGATTGCGTTAAGATTGGGCTTTCCACTGATTTCATCCCTCGGCAAAGGCCAGCGGAAGGTAAAGTCAATGTCACCCCATGCAGCAGAGGTCTGGCGCATGCGAAAGTCGAACACGAACTCCGACTTAACGGAAATTAAACCTAACTAAACAAAGTCAATTACATTATCTATAACGTTCTCGAACCTACGAAACAAGAGGTAGTCGCTGAATACCTGCGGACACCACGGCACATAGAACACCACACTGCAACATAAAAAATAAGCTACTTATATAACTAATAAGCCTTCGGTAGGCCTTGACGTCTCCTTGACAGCAATATACTATAATTAGAGATAGAACCAGAAACATATATAGAAGTAGTGAGACAATACAAATAGATACAAGACTTACCCAGGACTTGAACCCAGAAAACCTCGTACCATTAGCTAGCGTGCAATAAACTACGTTTCGGAGGTAGGATTCAGAGCATCAACTCCGGATGTAATCAGTCTAATGTTTTGAATGGTAGGGTTTACTAATCTGAAATATAATAGTATGAGCCATAATTTTGTAAATAAGTGTCTGAGCAACTTAAAACACGCAAGTTTACATGGCCTACCGTAGCGCTACTTTTGTAAATCATTTGGTGGGAAATCGTTTGATTTTCGATATATATCATAAAACATCAATTATTTTTTCATGTGACAATCTAAATAAATGGAAGACATACAGGGTACGCATTAGCACGTTTGATGATTCTCATATATACTGCCAGTATATAAAGTTAAGTTGTGATTGGTTAGATAGTTTCGTGGGTATAGCATACTAATCTATTGTGTTTATATAGCTGCCATTCTGAAAATAAGCGTCTGTCTCACTCAAAACATATCAATTAATATGGCCTACCACAGTACAAATCCTTCGCTAAATTTCGTAAGAATAGATTAATTGTTTCCATATATATGAAACAAACTTTATTTTTAATGCAGGGCTATCTTATAAGATGGCGGAGAAATAAGTGTCTGTAATAGGCACATTTTATTATTGTAATATATTCTGCCGGCATACAAATTTAATTTGAAATTTTCTTAGTATTTTTGTAGATATATCATAATAAGCTAATATGTTTATATGGCCGCCGTTTTGAAAAAGAGTGTCTGACCCACTCGAAACATATAAATTTACATGGACTATAATGTATTCATGGTAACTTCAAGATTTTCTGAAGCCCTGCTAAAGATCTACTTTCAGGGAGCCGATTATGTATCCTTCCGCAGTATGTAAACAAAACATTGCCATGTGACACCTGTCAAACGTTTTGTAAACAAAAACAGAGCCATGTGGGAACTGTCAAATATTTATTAACAGTGTCCATGTGGGAACTACCAAAATTTATTTTTGAGGAGAAACAATGCCATGTAATCTTAACTGTCATATACTTTAATAAAATTCTCCAAATGTCTCAAATATGCTAATCAATTTAGCAATATATTGTAATACATACAAAAAGGTAGATTGAAGTATATATCGGAACTGTTAATTATATAATTTAATTAAAGTTTACTTATTGTATTAAGATTTATTTACATGTTTGGTGTAAGGAAAAAGTTAAATTTTACATAATAAACTTTTGGAAGTAGAACTCAGGTTAAAAATTTTACTGTGATAAATGGTACCGTATTTTATCTCATATAAGTCGCACATTTTATAAAAAAAATTTTTATNCACTCAGGTTAAAAATTTTACTGTGATAAATGGTACCGTATTTTATCTCATATAAGTCGCACATTTTATAAAAAAATTTTTTATTGATAACTCGGGGTGCGACTTATAAGTGAGAAAAATTCCTCCAGCCCCGCACTAACGTTTCATTTACTACGAATTCACGGCCCGCGGCTCGATTTCCAAACTCTTCAGGGAACAAAATCACTTTCATTTTGAAACCTGCAGTGTAGGTACATCACTTTTCCATTAAGAAACTGTCGCACTTCTTCACTGCAACAACATTAAAACAACACATACGTGCGGCGCAAAGACGTGTAAGTCACGGCTATANAACTCTTCAGGGAACAAAATCACTTTCATTTTGAAACCTGCAGTGTAGGTACATCACTTTTCCATTAAGAAACTGTGGCACTTCTTCACTGCAACAACATTAAAACAACACTACGTGTGGCGCAAAGACGTGTAAGTCACGGCTACATTTGGTACTCAAGAACCAACGCTAGTGTGCTGCTATCTCTTACGCTCCACAAAAAGCTTTCGAAAATAATCGATTACCAGTTATTGACCAAAAATCGATTCCTTTTCATTCTTTTAAAATATTTTTTTCTGTTAAGGATTGCGAAGGGAATTACGTAACGGAAATATTCAAATGCCTTTCTATATTTTGCACGTTTATTTAAAACTTACAAAGATAAACTGCGGAAATAACAACGCTAATACTAAAATTACATCTTAACCTAGAATTATCTTATAAGTAGAAAGAATGTGTTACGTTAGTTTTATAACCACAATTCAGCGTCTCCAATATCCAATATGGCGTGGTTATACTTCTGAAAAAAACGTGCCCAAACGGACAAGATGGAGTGTATGAGTCCGCTGGACAGACACTGAAATTTATTTAATTTCAATTAATAACAGTGAAATCTTTACCCATGAGTGCTACGTAAAAATGTAAATATATAGTTTAGCAATATTAACTTTACAATTACGGCATTAAATTTATACATATTAATATTTAACCTACGAACTATTTCTTTTCAGCTATAACCAACATGTCCCTTCAAAATCCGTTGTTAATTCGTACGGACTTTTAACAAATTATTATAATTTATTGAAAAAATATACTTAAAACTTAAAACAACCAATTTATATAGTGCTTCAGTGCTAAAAGCAGGACAAAACCTTTTTCCATATATAATTTTTTTATAACCAATTGAACATGTAACTCCTAGGGTGATTTTTCAAAGGTTATTTTCAAAAGTATCGAAGACAACCGTGAATGGATTATACCAGCAATGCTACTTGTATGCCAAATTTGGTTGAAATCTGTTGGTTTTTTTCTGGAGATATAATATAAAAATTCCATTTATTTATGCTTTCTACCTTATAAAATGGCGGACAAAAGAAACTTTGTGTAGACACAATTGACACTTGTAATATACTGTATACTGCCAGCATACAAAGTTATAATAGAACTGATTACATGATTTCCACGATATAGCATACTAAGATAAAGTGCCTATTCTAGTATAGGGCCGAGAGAAAAAGTAAACAGCCTCGCCAATATTAAAGTAAGTGAGTGTGTAGCGTTGGAACTGAATGTCGTAATTAAATGTTTCTAAGCGTCAATAATAAATGGTTATTTAACACAAGTATGAGTGCAGGCTAGTATCAACTAGTTACGACGAGAAGTTTTCCTCATAAACAATTACCTTAATAGAGTAATTTCAGTTGCTTAGAAGGACGTGTAGCAGCTAAGTCATGTACCCAGTCTAGTATGCGTGGATCAGTGTCGACGTGAGAATACTCAGGAAACACCACACCTCAATATATCAACGCTTTTACAATGAATAAGTCAAACATTGACATAAAGCACAAGAAGAAAATTAAACTAAATAATCAGGTCATGACAAATAACAAGGACACTAACATACCAATTGCAATATTAAATTTATTACATAGCAGTTAATTTATGGTGCAATGCAAATAATGTGAAAGGAAGTAAGAATATTAAATAATATTAAAATATACACACTGAAACGGTTAGAAAAAAAAACTGATTCTGACTAAACGATTGAAGATGTCTAAATTAGGTGAAGTTAGCTGAAATATCACCTCTCTCACAAACATTGTAATAAATAAAATTATGATGGAGCGTTGTTTATAGTTGTTATTAGCTCTTGAATTGAACTGTTCAAACTTAATTTGTTGGGACCAGCTAGCGTGGAGCACAGATAATTTCTACATATTATGGTTCTGGTACGATCTTGCTTAAGGAAAATTCAGTTCAGCCAAAATTAAAATTTCGGTTTAACTTCATAGCGACAGAGCGATGTCTAATATTACGTCAAGGGAAACTATTTCGACCTTACAATGAACCCATTTGGACTGCGTTACTGATTGGCGTCACCCAAAATCGCTTCGGCGACGGCGTGATTGCAACACCAAAATAATATGTCGCTCCCGGGGCCTCTTATTTCTTGCCCATGCTGTGTTAAAAAACTTCCACGCCTCCCCCCGAAGAATATAATTTAGGGTAGGTAGTCATCATAATATTTCTAGTTAATCTGCCGTCGCTAACAGTATGTTGGACTGCTAGGTCTGATGACCAAGAGAAGAGTGTCTAAGTTAACTTAAAAATTTTAGGCTACTTAGAATACAAAAACCATTGATTTAAATACTTAAGTTAATAAAACTTATATCAAAGTTTGCTTAGTCAATCAAAACTTCCTTGGTTAGCAGTTCATATGTACAATACAAGTCACATTTTAAGTAATGTGCAAAGTGGAAACGCTTCTGAGTCATAGATGTAATCATTCTTAAACTGAATAAAATAATAACACGCTCAGCAAAGAAAACTGTTTAAAGAATATATAAAATTCAGGTATGAGAATGGGGCTTCCAAAATTTTTCTAACAAACAATATTATACACAAAATGTAAACAAACAGAAAATTCACAATACTGTAATAAGTTTATACAATACAGCTGTCATTTATATAATAAGTGTCTGGTCCACTTGAAACATACCCATTTACATTATCTGCAGCAGTGCCACTTGTATGACAAATTTGGTAGGAATCGGTGCATTATTTTCCGAGATATGGCATAAAAGCTAAATTTCTTCATGTGGCGCTGTCGTATAAAATGGCGTAGAAAAGTGGGTATCTGTTATTATACATGATGCTTGTAATAGGCACTTTGAGTATTAAAAATTAGGTCGAAATTGGTTAATGAGTATAGTAGCTATACCAACTAAACCTGAAATATTTGTGTGGGCCGAGAATTTGAAAACATGTGCCTAATGAATTTAAATCGAATATACTTATTACTTACATGACCTACCATAGTATTACTTACGTCCCAAATTTGGAGAGAATGGGTTCACTCGTGTTCGATATATGACGTAAATTACGGACTTTTGGGGGTGTCCACGTTAGGTCGAGCATCATATATATATATATATATATATATATATATATATATTTATGTTNATGTTTTTACAGCAGCGTTAATGAGCCGTATGGAAACTTATTCCCCCGTGCACATCCAGTGAAGGTTGTGGCCTTTATTGCATCTTTTTGCCAAGCCTTCACTTGGAGCCTGGTGCTATTGCAATGTTTAGGTGGCAAGTTAACATTACAAGTTTTTCAACCATAAGGAGAAGTTTGTGTGGTGGCAAGCCAGGAGGGTAGATGCTGTTGATGAACTCTACAGGTTAATTGACTGCAATCTCAAGACCTCGATGTTAAGAGCCACCCAAATCTCTTCACTCTCTGCAACCTCTATTTTTACATTTGTGTCCACAAATTTGCACTCCATTTCTACCCTCTCGAGGAGCTTAAGGAAATTATGCTTATAATTTATCACATTGTGAACGATGCTCTTTCGTATCATTTTATATGGCAATATAAGTTTTAACTATTTGCTGATTCACTTTTAAACTACACACAAAATATTGGTTTCACTAATATTTTGTTCTAAGCATTTTTAATTTTAGCGCTACTGTAATATTCTAAGTTATGCAAAATTTTATTGTGGTTAATAAAAGCCCAGGTTTGTTAGAAAACAAAATATTAACAAACGGCCTCGCCATGGTTATAACGATTATAACATGTGATTTTGACATTTCTCTAGGCGATTCTCAAATTTTTCATATTGACAGTTCTGTTTGCAAAAAAAAATAAAAAAAGGATAAATGTTGCAACACAGAGATTGTTTACTGCGCAGCTGGTATATGTCCTAATTCGCACTTCATCCAAAATGACGTAGAAAAGAAATTATTAACCGCGAAATCAAATGTGATTTATACACTTATTTAGAATGTCACAAGGAAAAAAAACGCAGTCCAAAGTATTTCGCTAGCCACACAATTTATGATAATTTGATATTTAATTACTAATCTTGCTCGGTTCTGTCAACGTTGTCTTGAACTGCAAGAGAAATTGAACTTATTGCTTCACAGCAAGATGCGGGTTTCCTTTATATTCATAATTTTATCGTTTAATAAGGTTTTGTAAAATATGCCAGTTTTAAAGTTACAGGCTTGTTAACGATGCCGTGTAAGTAACATTTTTAAAAAAACATTTTACACATTTTAACCTTCTTAAGAATTTTGATTTTTAAAAATATAAAAAAATAAATTTTTTTTGTTGCCAACGTTTTGAAGAAAAGAGGATAACGGTATTTTATTAATGATCGTCTGAAGGATTTCTCGAAAATACTTATTGCCCATTTTCGCCACTTAACCAACGAATTAAAAAAAATTCCTTCAATTTGTTTTGATGTATTTATATGGGCAATCTTTTGAAGCTAAGGTAGTACGACATATGATTGGGTTAGGCTGCTATTGTGGAGTACTCTAGAACATATTTTATATGTTTTCACTCCCTTAGAAGCTGATATTCAAAAATTTTAAAAAATGATTTTATCTATTTACACTGAAGAGCCAAAAAAACTGGTACACCTGCCTAATATCGTGAAGGGCCTCCGCGAGCATGCAGAAGTTCCGCAATACGACGTGGCATGGGCTCGACTAATGTCTGAATGTATGCATGAGGCATTGAAATCTGCGCCAATTTGAGAAAGGGTTGCACGTCTGTCACGTTTAATGATTCTCGTCAGTCATCGTTTGTCCCGTTCGTTCACGATTCTTTTCCGGCAGCAGCGATGTCAAAGATTTGATGTTTTACCGGATTCTCGATATTCACGGTACACTCGTGAAATGGTCGTACCCGAAAATACAAATTTTATCGCTACCTCGGAGATGCTATGTCCCATGTCTCGTGCGCCGTCTATAACACCACATTCAAACTCACTTAAATCTTAATAACCTGCTATTGTTGCAGCAGTAACCAATCTAGCAACTTTGCTAGACGCATGTTGTCTTATATAGGCGCTGCCGACGGCATCGCGTTACTCTGATTGGTTCCATAACTCTGTTATTTGCATACGCACGCCTATACCAGTTTTTTTGGTTCTCCAGTGTATATAAGTAGCATTGTTAATGAAAGAACACAAATATATCTCCTCTGGTTAATGAGATGTTCATGAGTCCTCTAAAACATATTTTAACCCTTTTCACCCTTTTAGGCATTAATGTACAAAAAATATAAAATACGTTTAGGTATTTATATAAATAGTATTTTTGAGCAAAGAGCAAAACGTTACCTCAACGGATTAGTGAGCTATTGAGGAGTCCTCGAAGATGAATGATATATCTTTTCACTATATTATTAGTAAAAATTCGAAAAATCCGTTCTTATTAGGTTCCTGTACGCTAAGGGGAAGCCATCCTTAAATTTTCATTGTTTTTACATTCAGTGGTTTGGGCTGTGCGTTGATGAGTGAGCGAGTGAGTCATTCATTCGGTCGGTCGGGAACTTTATTTTATAAGTAGAGGTTACCCTGCTGCACTTGTAAAACGCATTATCTCACCACGAACTGCGCCACCTTCATGTGACTACTGTATATATAACTTTTGTGTAATTAACATCATTGTTGTTACGTGATGCTCGAATAATAAAGTATACATTGTTTAAGGGAACAAACAAGATTGCAATGTGAGACGTATTGAAGCTTCGTAATTTTCATATTAAGTTCAACCGAAAAAGAATAAAAAAAATTCCCTTTTCTATAACAAAATAATTTCATGCCTGACAATTATTTCAGAACGTAAACAAACATTTGAGAAATGGTGTTAAAAAATTCAACACCAAGAAGAGTACATGTTATTGAAATGAACTTCATACCACATTTAAGGTACATGACAGTACACAATTGATTTTTATTACAGAACTGTACATGATCTCTGTCCTTAAGAATTCAGCGTGTGAAGCACGCAAGTGCTGCAATCAGGGCCCCTAAACGTCGTGGCATGAAATCAAAGAGGACCTGAATATGATCCTGGGGAATCTCCCTCCACGCGGTCTGTATGCGAGTCCACAAAGCATCAACAGTAGTTGCTGGAGGACCGTGACGAACAAGTCGCCGATCAACCATATCCCGGACATGTTCGATGGGCAACATGTTAGGTGAACCAGCAGCCCAGACAACCAATGGTACCCGCCACATGTGGCTGGGCATTGTCCTGTTGAAATATGGCATGTGGAGTTGCCTGAAGGAGGGGCACTACCTCGGGCTCTTAAACCTCCTTGATGTGGCGGTTGCTGTTTAGATTGCCCTCAATACGTAGGAGTCGAGATCGCATGTTGTATCCAATGGCATCCCAGGCCATCACAATTTGCGTTTATCCACTATGCCGCTCCACAATGCAGGTTGCCAGTTTGCGGTCACCACATTAGCGTCTAAGAAGTATGCAGCCATCACTGTAAAACAGGTTAAAGCGGGACTGGTCCAAAAACACTACATTTTGTCACCCAGCACACCAGCAACGGCGTTCACTTACCCAATATATTCTGAGGCGTTTGTGGTTTCTGAATAATGGAAGCCGACGCGATGACATGCGTGCCACCAGTCCAGTCCGCAGCAGGCAGCGTCGAACCATCGATGCAGACAGGTCCACACCAGTTGCAACGCTCTAGTGTTGAGCCAACACTGTGGACGAGACTTAAGGTCCGCTTCGGCCATGCGGACAAGATGGTGGTCATCCCATGCTTTGGTCACATTGCGTGGTCCAGTATCCGTTCGTCGCTGCGTACTGCCCTTTTCTATCCTCTGGTTCTACACACACATCACTGTCGTAGCAGCATACCCTGTACGAGCCGAAATGTCACCTTAGGACAAACCTGTTTCCCGGAGACCAATCATTCTGCCCCGTTCGAACTCACTCGCATGCTGAAATGGCGCTCTTTGAAGACGAGGAGATATACTGGCACTTTCTTTCACTTCGCTTGACGGCTCTTCAATGACTGATCTTGGCGTAACACTTACCTTTCCGATCACACACGAGACAGCGCTGCTGGGCCTACGTGTACGCCACCTCTCTGCAATCGTAATCACTTATTTCTGGTACACTGTTCTACACATCCTCCGAGTTTGGATTCATTCGAGCCATTCTTTATGTGTGTTGCAATTTTCACAAACAAAAGTGTATTATTTTCATTACTACCGAATTCGAAATGTCTTTTGAAGAAATGCACTACAAAATATGAGAGCTTGTTTTTTTTTTTAATGAGAACAGATACCATCCCTAGAATTGGATGTTTCTAATGTTATATTAAAATATGATTGTTTCATTCCAAAAGTGTGAAGGAAACGTGTTACATTCTGCTAAAAATATTTGCATTTCGCGTAATTTTATAAATCCTTTCCAAAGGAATTGATTTAATGAAAGGTTTTCCTTTGTAGCTGGTACCGATACAGTTAAGGAAATGCAAATACTGGGATGAATTTTCCCCGTGCATTGTGCTGTAAATAAAGGCCAGAAGAATTTTTTTTTCATTTCGAAGAGTAAATAGAATGTGAGGAAAAAGCAGCAATAAGTCGCAGTCGTTTATGCTTTTTTCAGCTAAACTATAAAAATAAAGAAGTTCTGTGTACCATCGCTAGAATTTACCCAGTAAGACTGTTTCGAAAGCAGAAGATATATAAGATATGATTGATTAGACTTTCTATAGTTTTAGATCTGGTTAATTAGCAGCGGTGTACAGGAACTGCGTGAAATTTGATGGTTCTGGCATGAACCCTTTTATAATAATACAAACAAAATTACTGTGAAATCTCCTGATGACAACTTTTACTGCTTTTATGTTAACACTGATTGATCGTGCTGATAGCAAAACACAGAATCCGCCGACAGACCGCATTGTTTTTCGGCGACAATCAGTGAATTTTCGTAAATGTTTTGCTTGTTTCATTTTCCTTTTTTAATTCATCGTGGATGCTGTGATACACTGTAAAAACGAATAAGTAATTACAACCAAAGAAGCTAGAAATTAAGGAAATGAAAGTGCCACCGACTGGAGAATAACGGGGATGATGTGGAGTACAACGCCTGGAGGAGTGGAATTATTTAAAAATACATTAAAGTCATAGTTAATCCAATGAAATTCAATCCCAGCCATAACGAGCGGGCTGTCAGCGATTACAGTATACCTGTTTCTATTAGTTTCCAGTCAAATCTCGCCTTTAGCAATTTGAAATTTTAGAGTGTAGTCCTATTGAAAGATGGAATGTACGTATGTATGTATAAAACATCACCATCAATATCATAACTTAATCACACTGTTAGAAATAAAATTACGTGAAATTACGGATATGAATTGGTAAAAAATTATCCAAAAATCTTCATGAAACTACAACCACTTCGCCTTTTTAAATTACGAACTTTCCGTAAATTTCACAAAACGTTTAGTGAATTCAGGGCACCTCTCTATAAATGTTCTACTTATTTTTAAATTTATTTCCGTCGCAGTTCCGTACTTCATGCTTTCCCAATTTCCTGTTTACCAATCCTGCAACTTGTCAAAGCTTTCAAATAAATAACAAACAATACTTAACTTAACATTTCGAAAATTAAACAAAAATTTTCACTCTGGTTTTGTGTGGTTTGAATCTGTACTGGTATATAACAACCTAAATAAAGAAAAAATGTGTAATCTATTTGCAGTAAATCCACATTTCATAAACAATTTATAAAATACTTTGTATTAACAAAACGTAAAGTGTTAATTGCCAAAAATTCGAGCCAGTGTTGCGCGAAGAGCCTGTTGTTTACAAGTTCACGTGGCCAAGGAGAGGAAATGTATAAAACGACTTTAAATATAGATAACGAAAAGAGTATTTAACATCCCTATAAGACTTGATAATATATCCCTGATAAAATTCAACTTCTATGTCGTGGGAAACATAATTGGACATACTTAGTTTGATTAGTCATATTAGTCATATAAGAATCATAAACTGTATCTGATGGGTTTAGGAGGTAACTGTATTCAGCTAGAAGCCATAAAAACGAGTAGTTTCTTGTGTTAGGTACATACTAATGACAACTAAGCGGTCTAAAAAAATTGTATTACTAAACGTAAGTTGCTCAAGTGGGATTAAATTTAAAAAAATAACCACTTTCTATGATGTGATACTCTCCCGAAGCAACTGAAACCACTTGCTACTGTTAACGCATGGCAGGCTATTTCGCGGTAGATAGTGAAAAGCCCTGAACAGTAAATTAGGTAGGGTAATTATCGAAATCAGAAGAAACAGCGTCCTAAACGAAACACGCAGCTTTCTGTTGGAAATAATGTGATTTAAAGTCAAAAGTTATCATGAGTAGTCTACGTCACATGACGTCATCACATAGCTGTACAATTTTGAAACAATTTAATTTTGAAGAAACATACCTATTTTTTGTGTTTAGTGAGGTTAGTGATATTTTTTTATTTAATAGTATTATAAAATATGGAGTCCACAAACGAGATAAAGAAATTCCAGCATGAGAGAACAGACGTACTGGGTGGAGGGTAAAATTCAGGAATAATTTAATTCAGTCGCCTCAGTAAGTATAATTCGACGATGGCCAGGAACGCACGTGTGAATTACGGTCATAGGTTCACACCTCGTGGCTAATGTGACAACGGATACCATGTGAATGTTGAAAGTGCGCGCTCGACGAAGCGCACGAGGGCAAGAACAGTCGCACCCCCAGCTGGAGCCGAAATTTGGGCACGGTCCCCCATGATGGATGTGTGTTCGAGGGCGCGCGGGTGTCTGCACACACAAGGTCACCCCTCCCCTCTGCTCTACATTCGACCTCCCTGCCAGGGGGGTCGATACTGTTCCCAACTCCCGGGCATAGGGAGGGGCCACGGCCCACACACCCCCTCCCCAACCAGCTCTAGACATGGGGGCACTGCTCCACTGCAGAGCGGAGCCCAGCCCCTGGCACTCAAAAACTAGGGAACCACCAGCACAGCTCTACATCACTTGCAGTCGCATTCTGTGATCTCATTACATTAATGAAATTATCGCCTCTTGTTATTTTATTGAGAAGACAAAAATACTCTCCTTTTGTTATTTATTACAAAAAATTTGTTAGAGAAAGACACATTTCTTCCAACCAATGGAGCTAAACCAAATAAATGGTACTATTTACAATTTAAAAGCACCTACACTCAAAAAACTCATTTAAACATAAGAATATTTCCCGGTTATAACTAATTCATTATTATTTTATTACTACACGAAACTATGGCAATGCGTTTTAAAACACACGCCTTTCTGGTGCTTGCATCCATAGAACATTCAATCATCTAACACTGATTGAAATGAAAACAATACTACCTTGGCAATAATGATGGTCTTTATATTTATTTATATTTTTTTGCTACCTTAATATCCCGTCTCCGCAAGCACAATTAATAAAGCCACTGTAATGTTCAATCTAATGGAGTGTTACCGGTATAAAGCCCTGTGTACCAGTGACAAACATTTTATACATTCAGCACGCAGCACTGGAAACTGTTTACTGGAAGCAATACCTCTTTTATCATACCCAGTGTACAATGTCTGCAAACAGTTATGTGGACCGTGTGTTTTTTAATCTGAATATCGTTAATCACCATAAATCACTGGTTAACCTGTTAAAATTGGTTTTGCCGAAGGGACTTGCTAACTTCTACTGTGTTCAGAGGCTCAGATTTTGCAGAATGCATTAAATTTCACTAATACAAATTTATAATGTAGCAACTAAAAAAACTACCAATACTAGGCATGGAACGATGTTTCGTTTACACGCAGAGAGAAAACATTACAAAGCCAATGTCACCTTATTTCTTATTAATGAGTGCAATTTGATAACTTGCTCCTGCTGCATGTAATATGTACACAAAAAGTACAGAACACAATATCCTTGCTTATTAAATAAGGACAGAAAAGGCCAATGTCACGCTTAAAAACTTGTGCACACTTTGGAGGTGATGCGAGAAAGGAAGCGGAGAAATTTTCCATTGTTGCTCGTAAGGCGTTCTATAATCACATCCGTGTGTACGTGGCGCCATCTTGCAACGAACTAAGTAGGCATAGCTTAACCTCGTCTTATCTCTTTCTCTTCATGAGCGTAGAGGGAAAATGAAGTATTGTGCTCATGCGAGCAGTGCAATAACAACTCTCTGTGTTCCAACTACTTTTCTACCAATAGCACTATCTTAAACAACGCGGATATGATTTAGAGTTACAAAACTGGGAATATAAGTGATTTGTGATGTTTGAACACTTAATAAACTTGTTTTCAAACAATTAGAATGTACTATGTTATTCAAGCTAGTCAAAGTATTTTATTCATTGTTGTTACGCGCCGACTACTGCACCGGACGCGGGCGATGTTTTACCCTGTTATGCGCGGAGTCGGCTCTGTGAGGGGTGACCCAACTCGACCCTCCCCTCTTCAAAGGTAGACACGCTCACTCTTCCGTCGCCGGGCACCCGGGAATGATTAACAGCTAGCTGACCTGGCAGGCCTCACAGCTCCTCCCCTCCCCCCTGCTGGAGGAGCCAACGACTTGGGAAGATGAGCAAGAGTATTCTGGTGACTATGTACCTAGGCGCAATGCCACATTTGGCTAAATATCTCGGCTATGGCCGACGATACTATAAATACCACCGTAACTGGAGGGTCGGGAGTCTTTGAGGGAGCCATTTGGTTGAAATGCGGTATAATAGCAAAGTCTGGTTGAGTGAGGGACATCAGTGGAAAGGACGTACGATGGCGGAGGATACTAGACGACGGCAGATGAGTGTTTCTGCTGTGTGGACAGACGAAAGGGCGTGGCATCCGACCAGTTGAAGGCTACTGTGTATCGTGCCGCTCAGAGATCTCTAGAACGTTGCGGACTGGTGGGATCTGGACTGAACTGAGGTGGGACTGTGTGAACATGTGATACGGACTTTATAGTAAATATTGAAACTGTCAAATATGAAGATAGACAATAATTTATAAAATAATTCAGTCTGTTTCGACACACTGTTTATTGGGACAAATCTAAATTAAATTAATTACAATAATTCCTTAAGGTAATTCTATAATAATATTGATGCATTTATTAATTCTGTTTAGCAAGTGATAGCAATTTATTGTGAGATATTGAGATGAGAGTATTTAGTTTGTAGTTATTGTAAATACATTAGGAAATTATAACTAACGCTTTCATTTAATTAAAACCTCCACTCCTTAAACAACTTGGTTAAGCCCACTGACATTGATAAGTTGTAACAATATAACAGCGTGGGTCTGTTGAAAATTTAAATGTATAAAAAATTACGTTCATCACTTTTGGCCATGTGATGTTGGGCAAGTCAATGTTAAGGACATGCGTAGAAGGAAAAAAATCTCTATACCTTGGCGTGTGACGGATTACGAGTATTAGAGCGGCATTGTCGCACAACCTTCCCCCCCCCCACTTTCATTACCAGTATAGGGACTTAGAGAGACATGTGGCAGTCGTTGTCATCACCACAGAGGAAGGTCAAGCAGAGGCAACCACGCGCCACAAGCCGTACACGTGTCGCTGATGCGTANACCCCCCACCCACCTTCACCCCCTACACCTCAAGAAATCCCGTGAGATCGGTTGAAAGCTGAGATATAACAAAATAATTATGTGTATTTCGCTGGAAATCAGAATATACGCACCGAGAAATAGCTGACAGAGTAAGCTATGGAAAGGGATCACCACTTATCCCGCCCCCGAACCTTCACGAACCATGGCACATGGCTGAATGACTTTTTACTGAAGGCAACAACCTTCCCCCTTCCCCCAACAAAGCGACACATGCCGACAATTAGGGAGCGAAGCTAGAGAGCATATAAGCCTCTTTACATGGCGTGTGGGGCCCAGTCAATTATTACCCCGCAGAGAGGTTAGATCAGAAGACCATCGAGCAGTCAGTTGAATATCGTCGCGCAGAGAGAGGTCAGCCGCGCCGAGGGCGTCCGGGGGTGGAAATCGGACCCTCGGCCACGTCAGTATGTCAGTAGAGCAGTCCAGGGGAGACGACAGCAAATGCGGGCCTTTGCCAAGGCCGTCCACTTCACCGGAGCTCATCCCCAGCTGACAGCATACCAGCACCAAAAGCAGAGTAGTTAAGTATCAAGTCGCCGCCCAGAGAAGCCCCCCTCCTCCACGAAGTCGCCCCAGTTAATACAAGTAGCCAAATTAGAGTACCACACCTCGGAAGTGTTGCTGTATGTTGTTTTTGTTCCAACTCGAGACAATATATTCGTTCTTCAAAATGAAACAGCAAAAGACTACCTTATTGAAATACCCTCAACCTTCAAGACACACTATAGTCTGTGCTTAGAGGAATTAACTCCGACCCTATAAGCCACACCGTATTCCACAGTGGTGTGGCATCAAGTTAAATAGTCACGACCAACGTGGGGCCCAGATAAGCCCGCATCAGTTAAGTTGGCTTCCCAACAGTGAGGCATCAAGTTAAGTTGGCTTCCCAACAGTGAGGTGTCAAGTTAAGTTGGCTTCCCAACTGTGTAGCTTCATTCTTATCTTTAGATTATGTCTCTAAGGGGATGTGGCAAGGGTGGGGGGAAGGAGAAATGGAGATGCTATCGTTAAGTTACTCACTTCACGATGGCGCCAGGTAAACGGAAACGATTGTAGAACTACCCGGAGCCCAGTTAAACACGACTTCCTTACATTTGCACAACCGCAGTGTAGAGAAAATAAAATTTGGTTCCTCTTTGTTCTCATTATGTCAGGTGAAGTTTGTTATATATTTAATGTCACAGTAGACTTTAAAAAAAAAAATTAGTTAGCACCTTGGTGTCAGGCCAGAAAACCATCTCCAACGTTGCGGGATATGTATATATTAGGGCTATGTTCTATCGATGGTATTCTTAGCATTTAGTGACTGGATGATGGGCCATTTTTATCGAAAATGGCTTGTATTTCACACGTCTCCAGTTGCGACAACCCAGCTGTGAACCGTCTTTCGTTTGATCTGTTACATCTCATGCGGAAACTGAAAGACGAATTCTTATCATGACACCACCGGGGATAAAAAGCAAAGAAATAGAGAGGCACAAATGTGTGAAAAATATGTACACATATACAGTATGTATTCAGCCTACAAAAATAATATAACGATAGTGGCATAACAAATATATATTTTTTAAATACTCTTTCGAAGCTTGCGGCGTTTACATTGTCTAGCTTTTGACACTTTTATAATACCTATGTGTTATTCACACGACAGTACTTACCATAACATTTCTTTGTACGCTGTTTGTAACTTCCAGTTCCTTCCGAATTTATAAATGATTCAAGGAATTACTTACACTTTCGATCTCGCAGTGGAATAGGCTCAACTCCATAAACAACAGTCTCACAAACATACTTGAGACTCAACATATTTCGCCTAGAATACATACAAAACTTTTTACGTGAATAAAATATATGTATTTAGCGATACTGATATGTTATGTATCGTGTTCATCATAACATGCAGGTGTTCACAATAATTCTCTGGCATAAAAATTCCAGCAAAGAAAACTGAAAATTTTGTAGAGAGGCTATCAACAAGTTTGATTCAACTAATATTTGTAATTGCCTTTTTATTAACATTCTCGCTATATGTCGGTAAGCTGATTGACGGTGTCCTGCATTTCAAAGTAAACCTTAAATTGAAATCTAATGCATACACATTACTGCCTTACGCGTGTTTAGAATCCATAGGCCTTCACACTGTTAACTAGTATTAGAACTAACTACTCCACGAAGGCGGCGTTATCGTCATCTTGCACGTATCCTGTTACACGAATACATGGTACGGCAGTTCAGAACTTTGCAGCAGTCGGACATTTGAGTGCTCTGCCATCTCACATCTTACGACCTCTTTATTTAACGGAGTATCGAGCACGCTAAATATTCTCAGGTGAAACCGGCTCTTAAATCATCCACCTGCTAATGAGTTGTCTACGAAGTATGCAGTTAGAGGAACGAATCCCTGATAAGTTATGAAAGTGTATGTGGCAATTTTAAACCAAACTTGTGTGTGTATATGGGAAGTTAAAGAAAGATCGTCTCTTAAATCATCCACCTGGTGGACGAGCTAGCTAATGAGTTGTCTGCGAAGTATGCGGTTATAGGAACGAATCCCTGATAAGTTACGAAAGTGTATGTGGCAATTTTAAACCAAACTTGTGTGTGTATATGGGAAGTTAAAGAAAGATCGTCTCTTAAATCATCCACCTGGTGGACGAGCTAGCTAATGAGTTGTCTACGAAGTATGCAGTTAGAGGAACGAATCCCTGATAAGTTATGAAAGTGTATGTGGCAATTTTAAACCAAACTTGTGTGTGTATATGGGAAGTTAAAGAAAGATCGTCTCTTAAATCATCCACCTGGTGGACGAGCTAGCTAATGAGTTGTCTACGAAGTATGCAGTTATAGGAACGAATCCCTGATAAGTTATGAAAGTGTATGTGGCAATTTTAAACCAAACTTGTGTGTGTATATGGGAAGTTAAAGAAAGATCGTCTCGTCTTTTACTTAACAGTAAAACATCATGGCATGGAAATGTAAAACGTATAGCGTGGATAAATAAAAAAAAAATAAAATCTTGATTTGTTATTAAAATTTTTATGAACTGATGACCATAAACTGTGAGTTAGGAGAATGGCCATGATTGTAAACTAACTTTAGAAGGGTGTTACACAAAAATGATTTTCTACTTGCAGTCCAGAGATATATTATTTAAAATTAATTAAAGCAGATTCTTCTAAATAAATATAAAGAATGAAATATTTGTTATTTTATATATATATATATATANTATATATATATATATATATGTGTGTGTTAATGTGTTTGTGTCAATCTAGCAAAACTACGATTTCACACTCCAAATTTATGCACACGTATTTCGGAGTGTAAAATAAGACTAATTAAGGTTTATTAGGGCCTATATAAGTTCGCCACTTCCACCGATTAACATACCGACATAAGCGCGGGTGGTAGTAAGGAATATGCAAGTGCGGCCTGCCAAAAACCGAATAGCCGGGAACTCTTGGTCTAGCTCACTACATTAGATTAGTTGATTTATAAAAAATGCCTAAAAAGAATAATTTCGAAACTGCAAATATAAACCTTAAAGGAATCCTTACCACGCCATTTGGCATGTTGGGTTTTCTGGGTTGTTTATATTTTTAATGCGAATTCCGAAAGTACTCCTATATATGTAACCAGCTATTAACGTTACGCAGAATACTGATTTTGCCAAATGTTGGCACCATTTAAATTGTGAGGTAATAATGAGTCTATAGTTCACTGTCTTGTCTTGAATTACAATGAATGTATGTGGGGGATGTTTCATTCTAAACTATATACCCTTCCTTTGAAATACAAACGTAAAATTTGAACAACGGACGAAAATTAAGTTAAAATTAACGTAATAACAATTATAAATAAAACGTTGCGATGTTGATTGTAAGTTAATTATTCTTTGTCAGTTAGGTCTTATGCGTGTATCGCAGGGAAAGGCGAATAACTTAAGACGTATATTTGAGCATGTTGGAGGTTTTTAAAATTGTAATCATGAGTAAAGGAATGTGCGCGGAGGGTGGTTGCCCGGTTGTGTCGCGCGACAGACATGCGCCGCGCATGCGCCGTGCACCGAGACGGGGTCGCGATGCCCCGCTACTCTCGTGGCGGCGGGACAGAAAGTCGGCCCGCCCGGGACCCTGCTAGCCCGGGAAATTGCTCCCCGCACCACAAACCTCGTTAGCCGTTAATTGCCGGCGCCAACTGCAGTGCTGTCCGCTGCCAGCCCGTCCCTAGAGCCCTCTTACACACGTGCTGTCGTTCTCCGTCCTACTGTCCCGGGATCCCATTTCGCATAGCCTATAGCAGATCCACAGTCAACCAAACATAAAAAAAAGTATCTTCGTATGACTATTACTTCGTCTAGGCGCTAACGCGAGAATAAAAAGTTTTTTAGTAATGCATGGAAATCAATGTTTGACATGGCAAAAATTATTTACAGTTACAAATTAAAAAAAAAAATTCTACTTTACAAACGACAAAATAAAATTTGCTTCTTCATATGTTATTATACCAGGAGAGGGAAAATGTTTTTCCACGAGGTCAAATTCGCATAGCAAGTTCGTGCTCTTTATAAAAATAAGTAACTATAAACAGTCAAATTCATTGTAAGGCATGTGAAAGTACTTCACTAAGTTAATGCAAAAATTTTCCGCTGTGGTACGGTATTCACAAAGTCGATTTAATTTTAATTGTTTTGAATTAATTTTCAGTTACTCGATCTCATTTTTCTCATTGAGCTATAGAAAGTAGACAATGGGCGTATTTTTATGCCCAGAATATGCCAAGATATGATAAAAGTACTTGAGATAAAATTGTATTAAAGTAGTGTGTTAGCCAGCTTTGCTGGGTGGTGTTAAGCGAATTACTCTTAGGGCTCGTAGGTTCATCATTCAGGCAATTCTCAGGGACCGGCAATAGTCAAACATAAAAGCTGGTGGCCGTAAAATATTTTGGGTCGCTTTCAAGCTGCAGAGAATCTTAGTATTTGTACTTCGGTGAATAGTCCATGGGCTGGCGTGGTACCGTAAGTGGAGGACTTTGTGACAGAGCGATATGATTTCGTTAAACAGATTTTGTTCACCATCATTCAAATGCCCTTTCATATCAAAGATGTTTAAAATTTTCAGTTGTTAAATTTGCACTATTGAAATATCTACAATATCTAATTCAAATTGAAATATATTTGAAAACTATTAAAAGAAAAACGCAGTGTCAATAAGTCACTCCACCCTGTCAGAACTGTGCTAATGAACATGACCAGAAGAAGTAGGCAGATTAAATTTGATATTATCTGGTGTTTGTTAAATAAACAAATATGGCAGCGTTGTCTTTAGATAACGTAAGAAGAGGCTGATCTTTGGCATAATATTCCGGAAATGATAAAATAAGCAAGAATTAGGCACTTTAATTACGTATGTGCTGTAGGGGTTAAGTGAAGTTTTCGAGAGATTTACCTTTCGGCCAGCCACTGAACGGCAAGTTTCTTTCGGTACTCCTATTGATGAATATTTCTTATGTGGTATTGCTAGCGCGTCAAGCTGTTTCACTGTCGCGTGTGAACGTCATAACTAAACATCTGTTCAGTGACAAAAGAAACATAAAGGCTCAAGATTTGTAGGTATAATACTCGGCAAATTATTAAGCGCATTTTGTATTTCCTTTCCCATTATATTAAATACATAGTAACGAAAATAGCTTATAATATTTAACGAAAACTTATTTATGCAGGATAAACCCATTTATGGCAAAGCAGTTAGTCATCTGTTTGTAAAAACTTAAGAAGATTTCTCTAAAACATGTAAAACTTGCATCACAGTTGACATTCTAAAATAACAAGCATTATTATGCGGTCATGCTGTTTTTCTCCATCACACTGAGAGTCCAGGTCTCGTTGCCGTGCAGCACCAAACTTTACACGGAGATATAAATTCGTCTTTTCTTAAACATAGTTATTTACTTCTGGAGGTGAGAAGCTTCGTCTTTGTACTGAAGGCTAAGTCTACTTCGTGCATTCTACTCGTTACTTCTTTCTTGCTAGTGCTTCAGTTATATGAAACTAACAGAATAATGCAACGGTAATGGCACTACAAACGATATCCACAAGGTAAAGGAGTTATTAAAAATATAAATGTAAGCATAATAATTTTTTAAATAATTAAATTCAATACACAATATTTGCGTATTAGTATACATGTAATACTGTATTTTATATATTCTTACCTATTAATAAAACTGTATAAATACATAAAATACAGCGTACCTGCCATTGCCTGTCTAAAATCCGGATGAGAATGAGTTTCCCAGCAATAAAATCTTAAAATACAGAGTTATTCTGGTCATACTGATAGTACCCAATACAGACACATGGCTAGGATAACATATGAAAATCAGTAAAACTGTATCCATGGAATAAATTTTAATAGCATAATTCACAGACTGGCGTTATTGGAATATTTCATTTGTGTTTCAGTTTCAGTATAAACAGTAGCGGCGTATTAAGAAATACAGAAACATAGTGTCACATAACTTAACTCCTCTGGGTCTTTATACTGAAACTGAAACATAAATGAAATATTCTGATAACAACATTCAAGGAATTATAGTAAACGAAATGCGTATGTTTCTCTCGGCTTCGTTCTCGTGACATCACTTCGTAGATTTCGTAAGCAAACTGTCTTCGGAAATAGTCTAAAGTGACACTCCCGGTAACAGTGGAAGTAGACTCTCAGTTGTCTGTGTTCGAACCCCGGTCCGCCAACCCTGATTTCGGGTATACTATATGGTTTTTATAAAACACTCCAGGAGAATGATGGAATGAATCCTAACTACAGGCCATGGCCGATTCCTTCTACGTCATTGCTCAGTTTCAAATGACCTCGCTGTTGACAAGTCGTTAAGCACTACCTATCTACTGATTATCTACAGCACTCTTTCAGTTCTTCTAAGTGCTCATGACTCCTACTCGTTTATTCACGACAGATAATGGCATCGATTAATTAGTTTTGCTCTTGTAGTTATATGGCTTTCTGCATGCAATAATAAATCGCCCTTTAGGAATATAAACGTACACCAGACTTTTAGCCCACGTGACTTACCGAAGTCTCAGCTCCAGGGCTGCGGAAGTGGGAAGCCCCTTGCTGAGAAAACCACGTGCTAATCCACCGTCGGCGCAGATGGTCAGTAGCGAACTAGAGATCTACCAAACCGAGAGTCAGACCCGGACGGTCTACCTAGTTCGAGGATATTGCCTGTTTATGAAGCGTCAATGGAGCTGTTTGATCTGTTTCCTTGTCCAAGCAACCTGTTACAGCAACTCATACAACATTAAAATTTGATTCGTAAGGAATATTTTGCTTGTCCTGAGAGTGGCTGCACAGAATATTGGAGATACTCATGCACCCTTATTCCGGATCACCAGCAATTTACTTTGCATCTACTTTACGAACATAAAAACGTTTTACATCTCTCAAAACACGTTTTTTGCTATGATCTTCTCCCGGATATAGTTTTGTTTTCAAGGATCTCTGAAGGTATGCTTCCACGGTATGTAACGGTTGACTGCTCTCTTGTCATAAAATAACAATTTTTTTTACAATGAAAAAATGAAAACAAAATATCTATTTCTTTGTTTTCGTATCGTTATGCTTTCACGAACCTTGTTTTGAAGGCCAGAAAACAGACCTGACCTCGACCAGTAAGGCCTTCTCACAGTGAGAGATACTCATCTGTAGAACTCTCTAGACTACATAAAGCGTATTTAAGCAAAACATTTTCTGTGAAATTGCTTATCGAGAATGCTGTCAAAACGTTTACGGTAAAACATTCTTAACGTCTGCACCTTTGAAGAGCTAAACAGTTTGGCTGTCAGGCATATCACTGGGGCTTGTCTAAAACGACAAAATTCTATTATATCCTTCAATGTTGTCACGAAAATAAAGATAACAACTTTTTGAGAGGTGCCAAACTCAGTTGATATTTTTGATATAGTTATGGTCAAAAGTGCATATCATACGTGGTCACAATAAAGCAGTATTACAGCAACTTGCAAAAATAGTACTGATACACAAATAATATTCTGAACGAACGAGCGCACGGGCAGGAAAACACTTCTCTTAATGTAGCCTTCAACGTTATTTTGACCATATATACAATTGTCACTGTAATGACGCTTCTAAATAATTATGTCCTAATTTACGCAACTGCAGTAATTAGTAATAACTTTCACATAAACAATGAAATCATTTTCTTGTTAATCAATCTTCCCTCATGGCAGCCACACTGAGTTAAAACAGGGGTTTTCGTGGTGTATACATCTTTCTGAAAGTTTGACATGAATTTCATGATGTTTAAGTCTGAGAAACATTCATAACTATTTTAGATATAAATACGCATAAACTAAGAGCTGGTGAAATTAAATCTGGTTTAACACAAGGCCAAATTATTGTTAGTCAATTACAATACAAAAATGTCCTTTGCATGCAGTGTAAATACGCTTTTAGCAACGGTCCCTAAATTTACGTATACAAAACGAATTACTTTTGTTTCTCTCTCAGTAATCGCAGTTTCTAGGATAGGCTGCAGGAACCGAACATTTTTTGTCTGATATGGCGTACCGAGGACGCAACCAGGTCACATCCAGCAGAGTACGTGAGTCAATAACAGGATGTGGGCGTGCCTTACAAGATCGTAGAGCATATAAAACGAAATTAATTTTTTCTTATCTAATTTTGCTACGTTGAGGAGTTTCCAGTCCTTCACTACAACCCCCCCCCCCTTCCATCACCCTTTCACAAACTTGGACTTCGTTGCCAACGAGAAGACGAAATAATTTCACTGTTGTAATAACTGTAGTTTTATAACATATTCCTCTATATTCTTGTTAAGGTAATATCCTATAATATATGTTACTGTTGCCATTATGTCATTAAAATGTTATTTATTTGTGATGACACATACCGTACGTTAACAAAGAACTGATACACTTTCAAAGATTCACTCATAAAACATTAACATTCAATAACAAATCAGTGGCTAAAAGCCGACGGCGCTAAGGATATACCTTCGTAACTCTGGCTTCGGTTTTAAAATCCACAAGTCGTCAACAAATGTGCCACTTTATACGTAATACTAAGTTCCTTTCCCCCGATCTGCGGTGATTGGCCCAACGGAGCGAAGAAAGGCGTTAATGAGATTAGTTTAATATTGTTTAACTTTGCAAGTAAAGCTGTAAAATTTTGGTGACCAAGCAACTATAAAATACGTAAACCTCGGCGTTTTGTACATTTTACATCCATAATAAACTTAAATAAATCCCCACATTTTCGAAAGAAAATATTAGAAAACATTTGCAAAATTCTTATCTGATTAGATTATGCAACGTGCCACATGGGTGCCACTGATATGTTATGAAACACGTACTTATAAAATTATTTTCCCAGTACTGCATTAAGGGTGATTTATATATACATTGTTTGCATTTATTAGAAGCACCTAATATACTGGGAATGGCCAGTTTTCAAGGTATCGAAGCTACTTTTTGTGGATCAAGGTAAGAGATATGGCGGTAGTGTTAATACACTCGATGAAGAGGTGACAGGCTTTAGCCTTTCTTCGTGCTAAGGCTCGGCTTCACCTATTTTCTACAAATTCTCCGTTTTCTTGTTGTAATTTCGGGTTCAGAGTAATTACTGCCAATCTACGATTATAAAAAATTTACATTATACGAGTTATTTAATATTTTTGTGCTTAACTACAATTAAGTTTTATTTGCTAGTTGTAAATGTCAGGAACATATTTATATTTTATCAAAAAATTCCTGCCTTTTTGCAAGCAGGAAATAACAATCAGTGAAAATTCGATCAAAAAATATTAAACAACTAGTAAAGTGTAAATGTTCTATAATAAAACATTTCCAATAATACTTCAGAAACTGAAATTATGACACGAAAATGAAGAATTTGTGCAGAGTAGGTGAAGCCGAGCCTTAAACTGTGGATGCTGCAGGCGGGCGGCCTCGAGGTTCCCTCTCTTGTGCCAGCTGCTCAAATGTTGTCCTTAGGGAAAACCTCCCTCCGCTATATTGGATTCTTGGTTTTTCTAGCTTTTTTATGTTTTTAAAAAGACAATTCTTTAAACACTTATGCCCAATTAGCTATTAACCTTAAGCATTAGACTAAAATATGTTTACCATTGCTTTATTCTAGGACACTTCACATATTTTTCTACAAAATACTTTAAGATATTGCAGGGAAAAAATTTTTTTTACAGAATATATTTTGTTGCATTGCTTTTAAATCTTTATAAATATCGTTACAATATGAGTTCTTATTCGCCAGTTATAATTGTTAGAATTTATTGGGGATGTTCGTGTAATTGCGCTACTTGAAGGGTGATTATGAGATCATTTCAGAACAGAAATAATGAAAATCCAAATTACATTCTAAACAGTTTGCGGTGTTATTCCAGAGACAAATGCAACAAAAAAGTTCCCAGAAAATTTTTATGAATTTAGATTACTCGGTTTGTTAAGCGTGTTTGTATATACACACTATCACGTTTTATTGGTTGGTTGGTTGGTTGGTTTAATTTACGTTAGGACTAAGTCAATTAGCTTTCTTTAGTTACCATTTTTACAACAAATGGATTAGTGATTTGGGCGGTGATTAAAATCTGAGGCCTTCAGTGCCGACGGGTAAAATGGGGTTTAAGTGAAGTAGCGACGGAGTGCAGTAGTATTGGGGTAACCGAAGGAAGAGTACTCCCACAAAAACCACCAACCCACGACACCATAAAATAATTTTCCTACCTCAAAAACCTAGAATAACCCTATCGGACAACTTTGAGTGTATGCAAACGTTAATACAGTTACGAGTGTTCAAAATGTCCGCCATAAGTAGCAAGACATCATCTGCCACGCTGCAGAACAGTACAAAAAACAGTTGCTATGGTTTCTATGGGAGTGGATTTACAGGCAGTCACAATCGTGTCTCTCATGGCATACAGTGTCCGTGCCTTTGTAGCATACACAGTGTTCTTCACAGCTCCCCACAGAGAACTGGGAGGATACTCAACACTTCCTCGTCGTCCTATCCACCACTAAACCAATGTTTCTTCCAGGAACGACCACACGTCTTGATGGTAATGTGGCGGTACACCGTCCTGCTGGAAAAAAGCAATCGTCATATGGGAAAAGATGAAGAACAGCTGGTACAATGTATTCTGGCAACAAGGCACGATATCTTTCACCTTCCACAGAATAATGGCCCCGAATATCCTTTAGGAGACATACCGCACCACATTGTTAACCCAGCAAGATTTAACTGCTTCCTGTACAACATGTGGGGATTTTCAACGGCCAAGTACACACAGTTGTGACGGTTAATAGCTCAATCAATTTAAACATTGTCTTATTGGACAAAACAATCCCACCAGTAAAATATTCGTTGTCGTTGCACATGATCACAACCCACTCGCAAAATTCGACATAGCTATCTGGATCGTCTTCTTTCATAACGAGAAGTAAAGTGGGCATGTAGGGCCTTCACTTTACTTGCTTTAAAATGCGATGGACACTTGATTTACTGACACCTGACTCACGCGCAGCTTGCCGTATGGATTTCAACTCCCCTGGAGGGGGTGGGGGGGGGGGGTGAAAGTTTGCTACACAGCCCCCACATTTCCTGCTTCCGTTGTCGTTCTCTTCCTGCCGCACCACCCTTTCCACACATCACACACAGTTCCGGCCTTCTCAACTTTGTCACGTAATCGTGTCATTATTACACGTGACGGTGCCCTCCATAATTTCTGCGCCTCAATCATGTTCTCACATTTACAATACCATTTTAAAATCGACTTACGTTGCTCAAGAGAAAACCTTGTCACCTCCACATCTCTTTTACAATTGTAGCACTGCTGCTCCAGACTGCAAATGGTACTGACAACAGCAGAATTGCTTCACGCGCTCGCACACACCCAAAGTTGTATTATGGCATCAGATACAAACAGTCCCATCAGATTGTCTTTAATACCTTCTCTGTTATTAATGTTCAAAAAAGTGCAAACATAAAATTTGTACATTCGGTATAAAAAAGTTATTATTTGTACTACATACTGAGTAAAATTAAGTAATAATCAACATATTAATTCCCTAAAGCTATTTTAACATAGTTCATTTACACATTTTTTTCGTAATAATTATTTCATATATATTTCAAAAATTAATGGCTCATGTCAACGAAATAAATTAAACGGCATTTATAGAAAACGTTATTTAGTATGTTAATGAACTATACAATTTTATTATTAGCTCATCACAATAGGCGGTGGGCAGAGGCAAGAATTATTGTCAGCGGCTGTTTATTAAAACAAATTTTATAAACATCGGAGACCACTTAGGCATAGCTGACACTAGAGACTTACAACACACAATAAGCACTTCTCAACCGCACCTTCGCACAGGATCCGGCAGCATATCAATAGGAGAGAATTGCGACAGGTCGGAGAGTACGTGAGGTTGGCGTGAAGTGCAATCGGGACTCCGAACTATAAGGTGTGCAGCATTCGGCCACGAGATACGCGTGGGATAGGATACTATGAAACTATCAAACTGGAGGTAAAAGCTTCTGAAATAAGGCAAGAAAGTGAGTCTAGCTACTCCTTTCCTTAAGCTTCCTTCAGGTCCTAGTGCCAATATTCTCAATTAGCGAGTCCCTCTAAAAAATTACTAGAAATATTGTCTACATTTGCTGTACTGTGATTGGTCTCTACAGTATAATGCTTTAGCAGTCAGTTAAAGATTTAGCGAAACAATTTATTTGTTCTTATTCTTACTCTCACCTGAGAGTAGCCCACCCCTGCTCCAAAACTCTTGTGCTTGCCGAAAAAAGGGAGGTTCGCTTTGTGATTTCTCTGACTGGTGCTTGGTAATTTACGGGGAAATGTACAGCTGTAGTCAAAAGAATTTTAAAAAAACTTTATTGACAAGAATACTTACAAGTTCCTAGAAAATCTGGTATTTAATAATACTAAATGCCCTGAAAGTCGATTACATAATAAATATATGTGTACATATTCATTGTCCCTAGTATTTCGTGTTAGTTTTGAGCAAAATCAANGGAGGTTCGCTTTGTGATTTCTCTGACTGGTGCTTGGTAATTTACGGGGAAATGTACAGCTGTAGTCAAAAGAATTAAAAAAAAACTTTATTGACAAGAATACTTACAAGTTCCTAGAAAATCTGGTATTTAATAATACTAAATGCCCTGAAAGTCGATTACATAATAAATATATGTGTACATATTCATTGTCCCTAGTATTTCGTGTTAGTTTTGAGCAAAATCCAACATCTTGAATAAACGTTATTAAATATTTAGATTCACCTTACGTTTATACACTGGTAAGCAGAGACTGATAATCAAGAATTGTGGTAAAATAGGTCCAACAACTCGCGCGATTATAAGTGTATTAATAAAATAAAATATTTTCTGTTACCTCACTGTCACATGACTCTTATAATTGAGACAATTTTCCACCGTGTCAAATGCCCAGCGTGTGTGACCACCAGTGTTCCTCCAGTTGGAAGCACAGGGCCTGCTCAGCTCATAAACACCTATGTGCACTTACTCATGTGACATCAGAGCTTGCCCCAGAGACAAGCAAGCGCGCCGCGCAATGACGGCGAAAGCGCTGAGATCTGCAAAATCATGACTGTAAATGTGAAAGGAAAGCGAGTTCATTGTAGACTCGACGTGACTCGGCAGAAAAAAATTAAGTGCCAAAGAAGCCCACGTGAATTTAGGTATTTTTTGTGAAATCTATGTAAACCATAAATTTTTAATTGGTAAGTGTTGGCGTACGCCTTCTGCACGTGTTTTTAGCCTCCCGTGTGCATATTTTATGTGAAATTTTTGGAATACCATTTATGCTCTTGATTAATAGGTGCATATAAAGCATCTATGATTGGCAGCAGAAACTTATCAAGGCTTTATGACGTAAAATTACCGAGTGAGAACTGCGTGACTTTCGGCTTTATGAAATAATTGGCGGCATGATTACGCAGCCCTAATCTCCGCTGTGTGATAACTGACATGCGTATACATACGAGTTACGTGTGGTTTATTACAGTCCTAATTGCATATGGTGAGTGTATAACAAGCATGTTCAGAGACATGTTAACGTATAAGTTAGTAATGCAGTTTACCTTAATGCAAAAAAATTCCAAAACTTTCGTTTTGCGTAGATTCGCAAGACAAAGGAATGTGCCAGTTGAAGAATAATTTGTAATTGTACAAGTGGTTTTGGATTGCATAATGTATTTATATATATTTGATGAAGGGGGGGTGGTTATTGTGACTAACTAACCAATAATTTCGAATTTATTCTTATGAAATGAACTTTCATTTTATCATTTTATTATATGCCTACAATAATGCGCTAATTACATGCGATGGCATATTCAAAGTCACTTGTCATTTTAAGTGAGACTGCTCATGAGTGTGATTTGATGGTCCACAGTTGAGGACGTCTTCATTTCGTAGCCTGATTTTCTGTTGTCCCACATGAAAACCGTCTGAAACTGTGGCAACGACGACATATTTTAGCACTGCTGCGATTTAACTTTTTCTTTTATCGTAATCAACACGGTCAACTTTTACATTTGTATATTTATGCATTTTTATAATTATTCGCTTATTATGACGAGATAGTTTCTATTATGCTAGAAACGTCTGAAAAGTTGTTACTGTGGTATGATGTAGTCCACGATGTAGTTGAGCTTAATTATTGTATACTCCCTTGAAAAGAAAATTATTTTTCAGAATATTGTGTGCACGTATGCGCGTGCGTTTGTACGTGTGAATTGTGTAACTTTGTGTATTTTCTGCTGTTTTGTGTGTGTACGCATTTGTTTTTGGTTTTGTAGTAGCTGAATCTAATACGAATGGTGGAGCAACTAAGTCAGTCGATCCGTGCGACCGAAGTCACGAATAGCTGTCCCAAGCGGACTGGCGCACCTACGCGTGCACATAATTATCGTTTCTTTTGTCGTGCCCATGTAAACATTTGTCGTGCCCACGTATACATTTGTCGTGCCCGTGTATACATTTATGGTCCATTCACAGTTACGCCCGAGTTTTCTCAAGCCCTACTAAACTTCTGCTTTCAGACCTTTCCTCCGCCTCGTGCAAACAAAGTTTGCCCAAGTCTAACAAATTACTCCAAAGAGACATCGCACGTACGTATTTTCTTACTGGTATATTCACGTTAACTATAAATTAAATCTTGTAATTTATAGATAAAATATAATAAAAGTCCAATTTAACCAAAATAAGACACTTTTATGACAACAGGTTTGTAAAACGCCTAGGAAACCACCAAACATATCATACATGGGGTAATTTTTCAAATACTTTATTCAAAAAATGTGAAGATGCCGCAAATAGACTGCAGATAAAGATGTCACTGCTGGCTGTGGTTCGAGCTACTGCAAGTTAATGAATAACGAGGGGGAGGGTTGCCATAAAATATAGAGGCGGCAGAAGGGGGACAAATATCGCACTGGAAAAGGGGTTGTAAGGAAGAGTGTAGGGGAGTGGTAGGGATCAGCAGTAATGTGAAGATTGGAGGGGAGTCTAACCTAGGGGATAAATGTGGGCGAGGGAAAAGTAGGAAGGGGCGGTTTTAGGACTGAGAGGTTGGAACATAAAGCTGATAATCAGTTGTTTGGTGGTTCGGTCGACTTTTGGCCGAGATGAGGTATTCCGCCATTTTTGCGAAAGGGAGGAGTGAGTTTCGACGTTAGTTTCTCTTATATGTTAGTCTTCATAACAAAAAATCCAAAATTTTATTAAAACAATTTGAAGAAAATTTTTATTTAAGCAAATACTATTCAATCGATTATTGTACAATGTAAAGTTTGCATACGAAACTCAGTACCGTGGCAAACTAGGTAAAATAAGGGAAAGCAAAAAAAAAAAGAAAACTAAAATATCTTTAAAAAAAAAATGTCAAACTTGTTTTTGGATTTTAATTTTTTCAAAATATTTCTTTATAAATTTTTTTATTATTAAAAATATTTTTGAAAGTGATTTATTAGATATTTACATTTTATAATTAATTTTTTAGAAATTTATTTTCTNAATACTATTCAATCGATTATTGTACAATGTAAAGTTTGCATACGAAACTCAGTACCGTGGCAAACTAGGTAAAATAAGGGAAAAAAAAAAAAAAAAGAAAACTAAAATATCTTTCAAAAAAAAAATTTCAAACTTGTTTTTGGATTTTTATTTTTTCAAAATATTTCTTTATAAATTTTTTTATTATTAAAAATATTTTTGAAAGTGATTTATTAGATATTTACATTTTATAATTAATTTATTAGAAATTTATTTTCTGAAGAAATATGTATGTTGATTTCAGATTTTATTGTAATTTTTTAGAAAAAGGTTTTCCTNTTATTTTCTGAAGAAATATGTATGTTGATTTCAGATTTTATTGTAATTTTTTAGAAAAAGGTTTTCCTTAAAAAATTTTTTTGTAGGGATGTTTTTCCGAACTTATTATTTGGGAATTTCTACCAAATTTCGGGAACAAGATAGTCCTAAGGNTTTTTTGTAGGGATGTTTTTCCGAACTTATTATTTGGGAATTTCTACCAAATTTCGGGAACAAGATAGTCCTAAGGTCACACTGAGGTTATGGTCAAGGTCACGCGATGCAATATGACAGCCGCCAAAGCTGAGAGGCACCTAGGACGAGGCCGAGGTCACCTAGGATCAAGGTCAGTATCACACATCTTTAGTTTTTGAATGTGGGGAGCCTATTCAAGAACAACCAATTTGTACTACTAAGTCATTGCCATATTGTTCATATTTATTTGTTAGCTGGATATTCAGTTTGAAAGTGGAGTTGGCGTAATGGTGGAACATGCAGAGACACATATTTTTGTTTTGTTTGGGAAGCTTTCACTATTGAGCCACGCATATTAATTCTGATCTTGAAAGAGCCACCAGCTATGCTCCCAAGAAGCGAAATTGAGTTGACTGTAAACATTCTAAATAATATAGCTTTACAATTATGAAAGAAATTGACGATGTTTTGGATAGAAGGTTCACCACAGATAAATCTCATCACATTATACACATCGGCGGGTTGTATATTTTTCTTATATTACCGTGGTAGCTACAGAGTCTATTTTCGCTCGAATAGGNATTATACACATCGGCGGGTTGTATATTTTTCTTATATTACCGTGGTAGCTACAGAGTCTATTTTCGCTCGAATAGAGAATGATAGGTAGCACCAGTGTGTCTTTTGCCTTTTGGAAGACGTTCTCTGCAGTGGCGAATATATTTCTCCCGTCGCAAATAGGAGTATTTGTATAAGAAATCCGGTTATAAGTCGAAAAAAAAAAAATTAAATATAAACACACACAAATATTTTGTTTTTGAAGAACCTGTTTTTCGTATTGCAACTGCTACTTGCTCATCCCTCTCCGTACGATCAGTCGGAACCCAGTCATTGTCTGAACCGCATGTATTTGTTCTCGTCACTTTCGTTTAATCACCGCATTACTTTTGAAATAGTGTTTTCGTGTGGAGGAGTGTGGGAAAAACCCATTCTACAAATGGAAGTGGATGGTATGTACTTTGCTTTATTAAGGTTTTAAATTAATTGTCAGTTTAAAAATTTTTTTTTAGGTTAGCAAAGAAAGCCCTTAAAAACGTGTTTTGTTTGTGTCAAATATTTACAAAATTGTGTATTTGTTTACTTGTCAAGACTTGTCAAGACTTATCAAGGTTTGACACTTTGAAAAAACGTTAGCTACAGTTACTGTTGAGCAATTAAAACAAAAATATTGTGCGCTTAGGTCCGCCATTTTTTTTTTACCGAAGCGTTGAAGACGGTGTGTCATAGAATGTCTAATCTTTGCTTATTCATTTTATTTTTCTCATATTGCAGAATCAGTCTCAAGACTCGAAACCTCCAGCAGACGAGCATTGAATGACCCAATGCAAGAATTTAAGGGAAAGAAAATAGAATAAAAGTGTTCCTTATTGCAAGATAAACTTGTAGAAATTACTCAATGCCCTGACGATAATAAAAAGGTTTTAGATTATAAAACTTTTTTTTTAACAAGCATTGTATTTTTTGTAATAAATACTTCAGTACATTTCAAAGACGTAGTTTTTATTTTAAAAAATATAAAAAATATTTTAGACCGGATTGACAACTCAAATACTCGTATGTGCGTCGGTAGTCGCCAGAGACGTGGGTTTTAGGCCGCTGCAAAACTGCAGGCTGTTCACGGTAAAGGAAGCACTTTCGAGGCCCTACTTACTTTCTCCTGGCTGGCGTTTCTTATTCTTAAACCACCTTTTAAAATAAATATTGCCATGAAAGAAGTAAACACAGTGTAAATATTACACCGCTCTCGAATGTTTACGTCTATGATCAAAATAAAATGTATTTATTGACTGTTATTCAAAATAGGAGGGCTTTCAAAAGTGCTCACTTCACAGTGAATAGCCTATAGCATGGCTTCCCTAACTGTGCGTCGCGACGCCCTGGGGCGTCGTGGCATTATCCCAGGGGCGTCGCGAAGCGATCCACACGGATAGCCTGTCTGTGACGACGCGACCGAGTCGTGTGAGCGCCGCGCGCATTCTGACTGTCGCGGGCCGCCGGCGCCGTCGACCTCCCCCCGCGCGTACTCCTTTCCCCCGCGCTGTCATCTCGTTCAGTCAAGCTTTAGTTTTCTTTAATCATGCACGCGGAGTTTTGATACTGATTATGGATCATTTTATTCAAAGAAATAGAAAACGAAGTGAAGACTCAGAAGAGAGAAGTAAAGAAACTTTAGAAAAACGGAAGAAGAGTAGAAAATATGATGACCTATATTTGAATTTCGGATTTACCTACGTTAGCAAAGAAAATTTGGAACTTCCTCAATGCGTTGTGTGTCATAAGGTGTTGGCTGCAGAAAGTATGCTTCCTAAGGAACTAAAACGTCATTTGGAAACAACTCACAGTCGGCAACAAGGTAAGCCGCGAGACTTTTTTTGTTAGAAAATTGCGAGAACTGAAACACCAGTCCACGGCTTTGCTTTCAAGAGCATCAGTACCTACCAAAGCACTGCTCGCCTCCTACAAGGTAGCTCACCGTGTTGCCAAATGTAAGAAACCACACACGATTGCTGAGGAACTGATTTTACCTGCAGCGGTGGATATTGTATCAGTGATTATTGGAGAATCTGCGGCTAAAGAAATAAAAAATGTATTTCTTTCAAACAATACGTTTCAGGTTCATTTGCCATTCAACTGGATGAGGTGACCGATAGTAATGACGACGCTCAATTGATATGTTACGTGCGGTACATACACGAAACAAACGTGTGTGAGGATTTGTATTTTGCAAAACAATTTGTGATAGTGGTAATGCTACTGATTTATTTAAGATCTTAGATTCGTACATGATCGAAAATAACATTAAATGGGAGAATTGTGTGGGTGTGTGTACGGATGGCGCTCGAGCGATGTCTGGACAGTATCGACGTCTACAAGCTCTCATCAAAACCAAGGCTCCAAATGTAAAATGGACACATTGTGTCTTACATAGAGAGGCCCTGGCTGCAAAGAATATTACACTTGAATTAAATTTTGTAATGGACATAATTATCAAAGTGGTGAACTACATTAAAACACGACCTGTGATAGCAAGATTTTTCCATAAGCTTTGTGAAGAATTGAGCGCCGAGTATACTTCTTTACTTTATTATTGCAACTCTCGTTGGTTGACCAAAGGCAATGTACTTGCACGTGTACACGAATTACGAAATGAGTTTTACACTTATCTACAGACAGAATCACACAATGATGCGCAAAAGTTTATTAATACAGAGTTTATAATAAAATTGGCATATCTCTGCGACATATTAAAAAAAAATGATCTTAATAAATCCTTGCAGGAAAACGAAACTCACATACTGCAACTTGGAGATAAAATTACTGGGATTCAGAAGAAGTTGCTGTTATGGAAAAGAAAATTAGACGAAGATCAAATAACTGTTAGTAATGAAGACTGTTTCCCTGCTTTACAAGACATTCTACAAGAAAAAAAGAACCAAATTCTAGATCCCTCTTTAAAATTAATATTTACACAGCACTTATCATTATTAAGCGAACATTTTGCAAAATATTTTCCCGAAGATCTGGAGCAATGTGACTGGGTTAGAAACCCTTTCCAGTCGCCCTCACCGTCAACACTTTTGACAGAGGAAGAAGAAAAATTAATAGAATTGTCCTGTGACTCCAGCCTTAAGCTCCAATTCGACAAAGACAAACTGCTTGAATTTTGGAGCTCAGTTTCTCACGAATATCGTGCCATCAGTACTGCAGCATTGAGGGTTCTATTACCATTTGCGACATCGTACTTGTGCGAAATAGGCTTTTCTGCATTTGCAGTAATAAAAAACCAGTACAGGTCGCAAATAAATGTAGAGAAAGAGATGAGAGTGGCAATTTCCAAACTTGAGCCCCGTTTTGAGAAGCTATGCTTAGAAAAGCAAGCACATCCTTCTCATTAGTAGCTAGCCAAGAAAGTAAAATAAATGTCTCTTTTTATTTATGTGTAAGGTCTTATGTAATTGTTCTTAGTTTCTAATAAAAAATATATATGTAATTTGCAGTTTTTTTGATAACACACTGGTAGGCTTCCTTTTGGCCAGAAGGAGGGAGGGACGTCGCAAAGAAACGCAAACTCCCAAGGGCGTCACAGTAAAAATAAGTTTGGAAAGCCATGGCCTGTAGGATACAGTATGTTCCAACGTGTAGATGATTCATATTTGGTAAATGAGTGCAACATAAGCAAATTGCAATGGACTGAAAATTTTCCAATATGCAAAGCTTTCAAAAACAATACGGGCTCTGTTATTGTCTGTATTATTTATACGTTTCTTAGTGTATGTTATCTTTTATAACTATTAAGTAGTAACACAATCATATTTACTGCATTCTAAAATAAAATAACAATATAAATAAAAAATTTAAAACAAAATTTTTTACCGTATATTATCTGTGATTTTTATAGGGTTATTTTGAACAAACCAGGTATTTTCTCTCAGAACAGCAATTTACATGCTAATGTAAATAATTTTTTTTGGATGGTGAGAAGTTAACACAGATTTACAAAAGCTTTCGCTCCCTTTAATGAAGATGACTGTTGCATACAAAAGTTTGTCATTGACTGCGACCTAAGCCTTCATCGTCAGGTCGCCGACTGCCGATACTGCATTGAAGTCCCCACCTTACATTACAATTAAAAATCAAAATTAATATTTCCAGAAGGCTAAGCCTACTAACCTCATAGTTTGTGGTTTTTATAGCGGTATGTATGATGCACGAAGACTTCACAAAAGTGATGTGTGGAGAATCCTTCTTGTGTGATATTTAGTTTAGTAAAATTTCGAAAGCAATTTTCTCGGGGTGATTTACTGAAGGGACATGTTAGAACTTGACAAATCACATTTATTTCGCTATCTGGGGAACGGTATGATTTCTCGGCTGCTACCTTCTGCTACCATACTGCATACTGCGTTCAAAAAATACAAGGTGACTGTGGATAACGCAAGTGACATACAAAATATAAACTTACTAAATTGAAAAGGAAAATGAACGAACATCAAAACAGTAAAGCTGCTTATACAGCAGCTGTAANAAATATAAACTTACTAAATTGAAAAGGAAAATGAACGAACATCAAAACAGTAAAGCTGCTTATACAGCAGCTGTAAAGACTGATGTCGACAACGAGACTCCAAATGCAAAGAAAATTAAGTTTGATGAAAATTCTTCAGAAGTAGGTGATGAAGGAGATATCGAGGACAGTTTTGATGAAGACGATGGTAATTTTCCCTGACGTTCTCATGGAGCTATCTGATGACGTTGTGACTAGTGGTCCTAAGAAGAAGAAAAACCAAAGAAAATTTGTATTGTATTTCCCGAAAACCATACTGAAATTGTTGATGTATTCAGACTTTTGATCAACGTGCAAAGATGAAGATTACTGGCACACGAAAAGAGATATCTTGAATCATCGAAGAAATTGAACAATTAGGTATTGACCACGAACTTTCAGAGAATGCGAAATGAACATTTCTGACGTACCGAATAATTAAAAACATTAATTTTTATTTTAAAACCTTACTCGTTTTATTTTATGTACCTCCTGTAGCTTCTCCCAGAAACTCCTAAACTCAGTGTTATGCATGCTTGGCTGCGAAGCTCATTTCTTGTTCCTGACAACTATACAAGGAAGGCCACTATTAAGTTTGAAGTTTTTTCCAGGATGAGTTAAATATGAAATACAATTGTTTCAGAAATTCTCGAAAAACGAATATTTGAGAAAATTGGAACAATATTCGAGAAATGAAAGTTTGAAGTAGAATAAAATATTTTTGGTGTTGACTGGAGCGTTTTCGAGGTCGGCTGAGATCAGTTTGAGAATGAAATACATCATTTTTTAGGCCTATTTGAGGCCCTTTGAAGTCTGAAGTCNAGGTCGGCTGAGATCAGTTTGAGAATGAAATACATCATTTTTTAGGCCTATTTGAGGCCCTTTGAAGTCTGAAGTCATCTGAGGTCTACTGAGGTAGACTAAGGTATAAATTCTACTGAGGCACTTTCGAGTTCTATTCTGAGGCCGATTGTNATCTGAGGTCTACTGAGGTAGACTAAGGTATAAATTCTACTGAGGCACTTTCGAGTTCTATTCTGAGGCCGATTGTGATTCCTTTTAGGCCCATTAAGTTCTGTTTAAGGTTTGTTTGTCCAGCATGGTCTGTTTTGAGGTCTGTTTGAGGTCTGTCACGGTGTTAGAAATATACAAATAATGGAAAGAAATAAGGATTTGGAGAAGAAGGATAGAAGAAGAAGTTGTTAAGGAAAATGATGAAGAGATGAAGAAGAAAAAAGAAAAANAAGGATTTGGAGAAGAAGGATAGAAGAAGAAGTTGTTAAGGAAAATGATGAAGAGATGAAGAAGAAAAAAGAAAAAAAGAATAAGAAGTAATGGTTAAAGAGATTAAAGGATATTAATAATGATAAAAGAAAAAAGGATAATAAAAAGAAGATGAAAATCTATAAAAAAGAAAAAGATGAAGACGAAGAAGAACAGGAACGTGTGGAATTAAGGAAAATGAAAAGGGAAGGAAGAANTATAAAAAAGAAAAAGATGAAGACGAAGAAGAACAGGAACGTGTGGAATTAAGGAAAATGAAAAGGGAAGGAAGAAGAAGATTCCCAAGCCCAATAAGATTCCATGGCAGTGGAAGTAGCAAGAATGATTATAATGAATAGAAAATTAAAAATCAAAAACCTCGGATGGCCTTTGGCTAAGAGAGGTGAGGTGGAAATGAAAATTTTATTATATTTGTCATGGTGTTCAGTTTGTAGTGAATCGTTATGATAAATGTGGCAGTATGTTTTCAGGCAACGGAAAATTGTGTGTATTGTGCCAGTAGCTTGCCGACACATGGAGGCAGGTTATTCCTCCTCTACTTTCTCAAGTGGAACTATTCCCTAAGAGCAGTGCCCTAACCACCCCCCCCCTCCCGGGTCAGAGAGTAAAAAGGCAAATAATTGCGTTTGCGAAAGCAACTTACAATATAGTTTATGTTTCCTGTGCTCTATTCAGAAAATTCATAGTAACAGACAAAAAATGGTCGCCAAAAAAAAAAACTGATATTATGGAAACTTGTATAAAAGTTATTTACAAGAAAACCCCTAGATTTGAAACATGACGCCCCTAGGCAACGTCACATATGCTCGCATGCTCCCAGAAGTTGTTGAAGACAGCAGAACACGCTCTTTGGCGGAGGAAGCGAGCACAGTACAACAGGGCAAACACGCACAGGTGATTTGCCACGTCCTNGCAGAACACGCTCTTTGGCGGAGGAAGCGAGCACAGTACAACAGGGCAAACACGCACAGGTGATTTGCCACGTCCTTAACGTCCTCAGACACTCCGTAGTTTTCGTAGACCAGCAATCGTAGGACGTGTTTTTCTTTAAACAGGTGCTAGTTTCCGGTGTCACACCGTCACAGTATGTTGAGATGCCTCCTAAAAGACTACAACCAGCCCTTGTGTTGCCGGAATGGAAAAAATAAATATGACCCAAAGAAAAATCAAATTAGAGCCGAATATTATGAATAATNGCAGAACACGCTCTTTGGCGGAGGAAGCGAGCACAGTACAACAGGGCAAACACGCACAGGTGATTTGCCACGTCCCCAACGTCCTCAGACACTCCGTAGTTTTCGTAGACCAGCAATCGTAGGACGTGTTTTTCTTTAAACAGGTGCTAGTTTCCGGTGTCACACCGTCACAGTATGTTGAGATGCCTCCTAAAAGACTACAACCAACCCTTGTGTTGCCGGAATGGAAAAAATAAATATGACCCAAAGAAAAATCAAATTAGAGCCGAATATTATGAATAATNCCCTTGTGTTGCCGGAATGGAAAAAATAAATATGACCCAAAGAAAAATCAAATTAGAGCCGAATATTATGAATAATCTATTATCCGATGGCACAGGTTTTTATTAAAGCAGTAGTAGTAGATAGGCATTATGCCATTATAAATATGTAAAAGGATACCAGACATAAAATCTTTGCATAATTAATTTCAAATGTTGATATATTTTACTGTTAATGAAACCTTTTCCCCAACTTTCAAAACATGTACCTGCTGTTTTTCGATTTTTGCAATTTTCACAAGTTTTAAGTTTAAGAACACACAGTGACACCCATAATGTCCTCTAAAGGATAAATGCATCCGCCATAACCGAAGCCTGAGGCAGTTGACCTGGAATACAGCACCTCAATTTTTAATCCCTGTTGTCGGAGCCAATGACCTCCCCACTGAAATAAACTGAAATAGTATCATATACAATATATGCCACATTTAGAACGAGAGGATTACATCTATCGAAAATAATTTTATTATCTTATGCAAAAAGCATTGCAGGAAGATGGTTTTAGCTCCCTGTCTGGCATTCAGTGACAAAGCGACGTTTCATTTAAATGGAAAGTTGGAAACCTATTATGTTCTGAAACGGAATATAAAATATCTCAAATCGTTTTAATACAGCGAGAATGGGATTCGTTACAATTTTTGTATATTCGTAGCACTTAATGCAAGCATTGAATTATTTTTTGTACCTTCTTTCGCCCGTAATTTTGAGATATAGCGTTACCAGGAATATAAAGCTTTTATGTAATATAATCAATTGAAGTCACTCAGTATGGCATACAACTAGTCTAGTGGCAGCCTACCTGAACTAAGGAGTTTTAACTGTATAAAGATTTTATTTTCATAAGTGGCCTTATTATACGTACATTATTTTGCGTGCTGTATCTCAGGAACAATTAAAAATATTAAAATCAAACCTTGTGTGTTGAAATACTTGCTGTTTGAACTAACTTCGCTAAGCAATAACTCTAAACACCCTTCTATTTTGAATGCAGCATCACTAAAAAATATTATCTCTATACAATATATCTCGGGAACTACTTCACTATATACCATCGAATCTGCTGGAAAATTCCTCCTACTGACATTTTTTTTTANCAATATATCTCGGGAACTACTTCACTATATACCATCGAATCTGCTGGAAAATTCCTCCTACTGACATTTTTTTTTTAAACAAACAAATTACAATTAGATCAGATTTGAGTATTTGATCAAAATTACTCGCGTGTATACGTAGANTTTTTTTTTAAACAAACAAATTACAATTAGATCAGATTTGAGTATTTGATCAAAATTACTCGCGTGTATACGTAGAACAAAATATGCTTATTAATTACATCAGTATTTTTTTACTCAGTGCTGTGTAGTGGGTCTGTCGTACTTCGATATTTCGCAGCTGTGCTTGTTCCCGTTACTGAATTATGATTCCGGCGACTTGTCATTCTAGCAACATGAGATTCTACCTCATCGGTACACTGAGGTGCATCGCACCCTCGACACTCTGACTGCTGTCGACGTCACGTGACATTCACTGATTTCAACAGATATTTATGGAGTTTGACATAGTAATTAAGACGTCTCGCATTCGTCAAACATCTGACTACATAGTATTACGTAACCAGCAAATTTTCAAGAAGTTCACCGAAACATAATTGCATGTTAATCAAATGAACATAGTGGACTGAATGTAAGGTTACCTAAGAATGAACATTTCACTGAAACATTGTCTATTCGGCAGTATATTGTCTGACAGATAGCCAGTAATGAACGTTGTACAGTAGGGTGAACCAATAAAACTATGNGTCTATTCGGCAGTATATTGTCTGACAGATAGCCAGTAATGAACGTTGTACAGTAGGGTGAACCAATAAAACTATTGTAAGTGGGAATACAGGGACCAAATTAATGGTAATATTTGAAGTGGTTATAGGAGACTTACCTTTAACTTTTTTTGAATGTCTGTGGATATGTGCCACGCTCAAAGTGTAAACGATGAACGCCAACACCGTTTAATTGGACGATGTGCTGAGAAAGACATGGCACCAAGCTCTCCCGGCCTTACGTCATGTGCCGCCTTTGCCAACAACACCGCATGCGTTTTGGTATCACGTTACCGCAGCTGCGATGACTGTTAACGGGAAAATGCTACAAACACGAGTGAAACGGACTATACTACCGTATGGATGCGTGTCGTGTGATGGAGGGAAGCGTACGTTAAACATGTGCAGTTTGATGACAAAAACTTGTAAAATTTATAGTTCTTTTCATGTATCACTCGTTATTTTACATATAATGCTTTGTGAAATACAGTTATCTGGATACATTTGCAATTGTGACGTCGGAACATGATGTCATACCGTAGTTTCATTGATATTCTTGCCACAAGGAGGGAGTTTATGGAGGTACCATTAACTTTTTCATGTCGTGTATAAAAACTATATCTTACCTTTTTTTCTCAATTTCGGTAACGTCAACAATCCGACATGCGAGTTGTAACTCCACGGCTACAGGAACGAGTGCTTTCGCCACTCTAAGCGATGCATTTAGACTTCACTGGACTTTCCGTCCTAGGATCTCCTCTTCATCATCCCCATCACCTTCACAGCTGTATTTTTTCACACCGTTCGGAAGAAACAGTGACGGAGACGTTTCTGTGTGCCGCGAGAGGGTGTGCAAAAAAATATGAAAACCGCAGAAGAAACAGAGGCGAACGTAGTTTTAATACCCCTGGTTGTGCTCTTTTGCACCCACTCCCTTGGCTCGCTCGTAGAGCGCGGGGGTGTGGTTTTGCGGCGGCTTTGCGGGCGAGGCACGAGGGTTTGGAGAGGGGTTGAGATAAAAGCAGGGCGGCTGCAGCATAATCTAAAGGGGCGCGTTTGTGACAGTTTGCGGTTACAGGGCGGTAATCGATACTCGAGAACTCCCTCTCTCGCCCCGACACACTGAGGAACACGCCAATCCGGAGAGGCATCATAGATACTCGACTGATGTTATTCATCTCACTCCTACCTACAGCAAGTGTGACGCCAAGCGGGGTATAATTACACCTAGCGTTTCCTGTAGGCTTGTTTCAGACCGCTCAACGGATACAAATTTTCGTCACTTTACATATATTTATACATTCATCAGTTTACAAATGCTGTAAGTAACTGAAATTCCTGGTATTTATTCTGGGATATATATATATATATATATAAATATAATGTAACGTATAAAACGTGCGTGACGACGACGAGACGACTGACTCGTACACACTGCACACATAGTATAAACAATGTGAGACACTAATAGTAATACAAAATAATAATAAGCTGAGAGAGAAAGGGGTTCTGTACACATCTGTGCATATGAGGATGACGTGTTGCGACAGCTGTAGTACGTGTAACGAATTTTCTGGGTAGTGTGCCAATCCTGGTTTGGACGATTGTGACGATCGTCCAAATTGAGTACTAGACTAATGTGTTTATTGTAAATTACAATTATAGCCCCTTTAACTCCTTGGTAACACAAAACAGTGTGATGACTGGAAATATATTCACCTTAGTGACTCTTGAATGCAGTCTGACGAGAACTTTTGCCCGGCCCCATCCAGACTGTAAGTAGGAATACACATACTTGATCTCACCAATCTGAAGAAACGTGTGCCATTTGTACAACCAGCAACACAGCAGCCTGGTAGCTAAAATACTTGTGGACAGAATAAACACACACACAAACAGGAACACTAGGAGAACGTTTACTACTACTACGAAATGACAACAATGGCGAATGTGTTTGAAAAAGATCTGGAGGTTTAATTGAACTCAGAATAACTTGACTTTTCCCAGAAAAACAAAATAGTTCATCCAGATGGCATTACAAATTAGCAGATTTATTGTGGCTCTGAAAATATTAACCATATAATTGAAATATTTCTGCTTAGGTTGTTGGCATTTGAAACACTAGTGCCATCGTGATGGTTAGAATTGAAATAGTTGAAAATATTCAGAAATCACGCCAAATTCTTTAATATTCCTTAAAAAAATAATTACGTTAATTAAAAATGTTTGCAATTGCTAGCGGCAGAGCAATGATTCAGTTCAGTTTTGCCGTAGTAAATGTGGGAAATGTGATGTATGTACGAAAAAAAACATGGTGGCATGAAACATTTTCTAGAAGTTCGTATTAACGATGTTAGGTGAAAAATATATTTGGAATTTCTTAGCTGTAATTAGTGGTCAAACGTAGAATTTTGATGATCTTGAAGTTCCCTATGATTAAGTACGCCGACAGTGCATATCTCCGGATGCACAGCAGCCCTGGGTGACGTCTTCCCTAAATGTAAGCGCACGGATTACGGTGCCAACGTCTCACAAGTTCTAGCTAACCTCTCTGAATGTTACGCGGAGGGAAGCAATACAGGCCTATTTATTGCTTAAAACACCTCGCGTCTTCGTCTCTGGTAGACGACCTGCAATTTCAGGGATGCGAACTCACACTTCCCTATGAAAAAAAGGTAAAATTAATTTTCAATGACTTTTCAATAGCTCATTAACCCGATGAGATATCCTCATTAACATAACTTCAAACGCTTTATCATACACATACTTAGAAATTGTTTAGAGAATTATTTGAAATTCAGCCTCCAAGAGCGAAATAGAATAAAATGTGTTTTCCAGGACTCCTAAATAGTGTATTAACGCGATAAGATACTTTTTTCTTTGTTTTGTAATGCGTAAACGTAAATTTAAGTTTTTGGTTGTAAAAATAATTAATTCCTGAGGTAACGAAAAAGCGTAAAATGCGTTTTCGAAGATTGCTCAGTTGCTCAGTAACCCGATAAGATATCGTTATGCTCTTTCCTTTGAAATGTTGGTTACGTAAATACCTAAAAACCAATTAAAATTTTTTTTTCATATGAAATATCTAAGAATATTAAAAGAAGTTCGAATTTGCTTTCAATGGAATGTTATCTTCATAGACCTACATCGTTTTCATTCCTGTAACTTTCAAACCAACCTTTTTCTAAAAACTTATGAAGAGAAAATTATGAATAGAAATGAAACTAATCTTTTACAAAGAAAAAAAGTTTCACTTCCCTTAGAGTCGCAGAAAATAGTTGTCACAGCTGAAAAGGATCAGTAATTATATAGCTTATTTTCGTAGACTGCGCGGTCACTGAAATACATCCCGCTATGGATTTTCTTATGAACTTCTACAGTATATGCGTGTTTACATCACGCTTCTAACCACGGTTAATAGTTTATTAAATACGTAATTTTTAAATGAAGTATTAATTGGGCTGTAGTGCCCATTCCAGCTGCACAGTAACCATCCTTGTGTTTCAAATTTCAATTGGTTCCATGCAAGCATAACTGTCATAAATGTAAACTTTCGAATCGCCTGAAGAGCTTTCAAACTCTCATGTTGTAACAATGACGAGGCCGTTTGTTTGAATTTTGTTTGCTAACAAATCCAAGCTTTTATTCAATACAAAAAAATTTAACGTAATTGAAATATGTTCCAAAAATATTTTAACTAGAGTTACCCAGAAGTCAGAAATCTGTTTACGCAATCTTTATTGAGTAGTCTAAGTGAATAGACAAATTGCTTTAAAAAAAATTGCAATAGAAGAAGATATTACGAGGATTGAGCCTTTACCATCGATACTATGTGGTGACGACTGAGCAAGTTAAAATATAACTAAATAATTACGCATTAGCACAGTTTCCTTTAGTTGTTCGAAGGGGTGAAATAGAGTACGAATCTGTGGACACGGTTGTAAAAATGGATGATGCAGTCCATTTTCATTGAGGAGTTCATCAACAGCATCTACTCCCCTGGCCTATCACACAAACTTCTCCTCAAGGTTTGGGCTCCATTAATGTTTCTGCGAAAACGCTGCATTAGCACCAAACACCAAGTGAAGGCTTGGAAAAAAAAAATGTAATCTAGGTCACAATATTCACAGGGAGGAACAAGTTTTCATCACCACATGCCATTCATTCCATCCGATTAGCATTTCGAATTTAAGAGACTGGAATCTCTCCTCAAGGTATTTTTCACTATGACTATAAGTGAGGCCCAGGGACAATCGCTAAAGGTGGCAGGGAGAGATTTGAGGGAGGAAATATTCTCTAATGGACTTCTCCAAAGTAAGCTCACCTAGCAAACGGTAATCTTAGCACCTGAGGGAATAACCACATATATGGTGTACAAATACGTCCTTCGGTAAAGAAAATTAATAGCTGCTTCGTGTAGGACACGCGAGTGAAGCCGCGGACAGAAAGCTAGTGCAATATAACACAACGCCGTATCAGTCAAGGCCATTCGTGACAAAAAATGTTTTAATAAAACTAGCACACGTTTATTTAATTCATGAAGTGTGAGTGTAAAATATAATGGCAACAAAAGGGGAACGATTGTTGAAGCACATAACGTGCAATTTATGAAACTTGTGGTATATGATGTCCCTATGAGGCAATAAAACGTTTCATAAACGTATAAAAGTTGCCACAAGGAAATTCAACCTTCACGGGTTAAGAGTACTTCACAAGAGGACTCCTCAGAAAGGACGCCAAATGCACTACGTATCATCATTCGCACAACAATGGTAAATACTGTAGTTTATCTGATTCCTAAATAATATGCTAACTACTCGTATATTAACAACTGCTTTATTGCAGAGTTGGATTTACGGAAAAGGCATGTCGACTACACAATGCTGACGTTTAAATTATTGATATGCGTAATTGAAAAGTTTCCTCGAGTAAGTGCAGGATGGTACAATGCAATTATAAAAGGATGATGGCAATTGTACGGTTGTCTGGTTAATTCCGATGTTTAATTTCCGTGACGCTGTTAGCCCCGGCCTGAATTTAATTGCGATACAACGGTGGCGGTGCCGCGGGGCTTAAAGTGAAGTCAAGCTGGATAGGACAACAATAGCCGCTGCAGCTTTGCCTGAGCTCTCATATAGCATTGATATATTTTTTGTCAGAGATGGTTGTGACGAGTGAAACGAGAAATTCGTTTAGGAAAGGTTAATTTCCTCACTCATTAAAGCAAAGAGTGCGCGAACAAATATACCAGTACTGAAACAAGTGTGGTTTTGGTTAGAATATCGTTGGAAAGACTATTTCACTGACAACGGT